>JBAMCF010001024.1:0-36688 GCA_037075285.1 Drosophila lutescens
TTTAAATAATACTCTCTGCGTCCGGTTTAATAAGTATGATGAAATCCACTTCGTCAACGAGATCGGGAATCCCAGAAGCGTAAGTTTTTTTAACAGTAACTGATGGTTCACCGAATCGAAAGCCTTACTGAAATCTGTAAAAATTACATCAGTTTGGGTGTTAGTTTTAAACGCATTCCTAATAACTGTAGTAAACTCTAGAAGGTTGGTTGACGTTGATCTACGTTTCATAAAGCCGTGCTGTGTTGGGGACATTATTGAGCTACACTGGTGCTGAAGCTGAGCAGTAATTAATTGTTCGAAGAATTTGGGAATCGCACTAAGTTTTGCAATCCCTCGGTAGTTATTAATGTTCGATTTACTTCCCTTTTTATGAAGCGGAATTATAAAAGATTCCTTCCAAACTTCTGGAAAAAAGGAGTGCTGCAGGGATAACTGAAATAGTTTTGACAGTGGCCCACACAATGCGCTAGCACAATATTTTAAAACGCAGCTTGGTACAAGATCGGGACCAGAAGAGAAGGATGACTTGATTCTTTGCAGATTTTGAAAAACATCATCTACGCTTATTATAGGCATAAACATACCATTAGAGTGCGGAAGTGAAAAGGGATACGCTGAGGTATTATCGTAGCTTGTGGATGAATACGTGGACTGGAAAAAATTTGCAAATAAATTGGCAATATCGGCATCATTAAAAGCAGAAACGGAATCCAGATGAAGGCAGCATGGAAATTGTTGAGACTTGCGTTTGGAGTTAACAAATGCATAGAACTGTTTGGGGTTATCATGAAACTCAGTTCTGCAACGATCAAGGTAATTCTTGTAGCATTGGGAATTGTGAGTTATGAATTCAGATCGCGCAGTAAGGTATCTCGAATAGTCTACTTGCATCCCTGTCCTCTTAAATTTCTTAAAAAGTCTGGACTTGCAGTTTTTTAAGTAAGAGAGTCTACGAGAAAACCAAGGAGGCTTATAAGAAACATCAGGTGAGGGGAATGAAGGCACATACAAATCGAAAACCGTGCCGAGAATGCCGTAGAACTGTTTAACAATGTTAAGAGGTTCTTCGTTTAAGTCCATAAAAGACCAATCTACTTCGGATAAATAAAGATTCATATCAGTAAAGTTGGCCTTTCGAAAGCAGCGAAAAGATGCTGGTTCGATTTCAGGACCAGGTAATAAAGGAGCCGAGGCTTCCAGAATGACCTCAAGTGTAGGGTGATAATTGTCTTCAGGACTAACGAGCGGGTCAATTCTAGAAACGTAGGCATTGGCGAACTCAGACGCAAAAATAAGGTCCAAGATTTTATTCGAGGAGTTCTGAATAGAGTTCAATTGTCCCAATGAGAGGTCGATAAGGCCGTGTACCAACTCGTGAGGTAAAGAGGGAACAAGAACATTTGAGTCAGGTGATGACATCCAGGATATGGAAGGTAGGTTAAAGTCGCCCATAACAATAAGATGGTCGTTATTGCCGAGGGTGGAGTGAATACTCTGAATATGAGCAACGTGCTGCAGATATACATTAATATCGGACCGAGGTGGAATATACGAGCATGAGACGTAAACAAAATAGTCATGAACGTTAATACGAACAGCAACAAATTCTAAAGTGCTTTCGGAGTCGATTATCGGAATTAATTCTGAAACCAGATCGGACTTGACGGCAATAAGAACACCGCCGCCCAGACGCACTGTACGATCTCGTCTATAGATGACATAGTTGCCCGCAAATATTTCGCAGTCAGACACAGAGGAATTAAGCCACGTTTCAGTAAAGGCAATCACATTGGCGTCAAAGGAGACACTATTGACGTGCAGTTTACTGAGTTTACCCAGTAAACTACGTACATTCTGATAGTGTAGGGAGAATGACTCAATTAGTTTTTTGGAACCCTGGCCGAAGGGGTTTGAGGCCCACGAACTCGAGAATTTGATTTGTTAACATACTCGTGAACAATGGCATGCTCCGGCCAGATTGCTATATCAAGGACTTTATCAATTAGAGTGTCAGAAATTCCAATCTTAAACGACGATATTTCGCGTCTTTGCTTAAAACTGAACTTTGAGACAGTAATTTCGGTGCCAGAAATATTCAGTTTGCTACTTAGGTGGGTCTTAACGTCGTTCTCAGAAGCCCCAGGATTCAGACGGGAGACGAAAATGAACCTTTTGGGTGCAACGCCAACTATGGGCGCAGATATCCTTGGCGCGACACCAGATATGATTGATCCACAGTTGATTCTTACAGTCGCCGAATGTGTGGCATTGGTGGTACAAGTAGAATTGGCTACGTCCATATTATCGGAAATAGCAGACGACCGGGCGGTGGCCAACAAAGCGTCTGTTGGTGCCGCGGCGTGCGACGTAGATGCCTGGTCTTCGTTGGCAACAGAGCCAAGATGCAGTCCACTAGGTAAATGCAGAGGAAGAGAAACCAGGGCCGTCGCCGGGGCAACTGTTGGTACAGTTGTCGAGTGATCTGAAGATATGTGGTCTTCATCAGCTGCACCACCTTCCGGCAGGGAGGAAGTGGTAAGAGTGGGGGAGGCTTGATTGAAGTCCATAAGTGCTCTTGTAATAGGGCTCAGTTGCATTGAGGCGGAAGACTGTGGAACATTTAAGGTATTATTAGGCAAAGAGTAAGATTGGGCGACACTTAGCATTTTCAGGTTCTTAAAGTGTGATTCAGCAGAGCGGAATTTATCTTGAAGCTCGAGGAACCCAGTCGACAGGGCTTGGAACTCCAGGTGGGTTTGACGCATGAATGTTTTCATATCAACCTCTATATGCCTGCAGTTTGGACAAGTCCAATTAAGGCCAACCCGTGACCTAAGCTTGTCCACAATTGGGCCACTTGTCCGCCCTAGCTCCACGCAGATAGGATGTGCCAAGTTGTCACAAATCCAGCAGCAAACCGAAGTTTGACGGGAAGTTATTTTGTTGCCATAAGAGCAGGAAGCGGCACAGCATGAACTCATTTCGTTTGTTTTAATATATAAATTGATTTAGTAATTGGTTTAAAAATCGCGGCGAAGAACCGATCAAAACAAAAAGCGAAGAGCGCAGGTAAAGCTTTTTGTTTAAGCTCCAAAAATCAAGTGCGTGTGATTGTTCAGCAGCAGATGACCGGAGAGTAATTACACCAACAACAAACCACACTGTTAAGCGATAAGCGTAATGCACAAGAGCGATAGGAGAGCTAAAGCATGAGCAACAACAATTCTAGCGGTTAAAACGCAATGCACAAGAACGGGGCGGCAAAGCGGATAGGGAAATTTTTCACAAAGTAGTTTTGCGAAATAAAAAGTCACTGTCTTTATTTAAAACGATCCGGTTTGTTCGGATTGTTAAAGATCACAAGGTCACCAACAGTTCGCTGAAATTCTGGTCAAAATGCACAGATTTTTCACGGAGAAAACTTTGTTTGAAGATAGAGCGATATAAAGCACGTCTAACAGCGGCAGCGAACGATGATAACCAGGAGTCGAGAAAAAAAGTTTACGAAATGTCGGATTCTAATAAAAATCCTAATATACCGAATTATTCTCCTTGATAAATAAAATTACTTTATTTATTGATAGATTTGGAAATATGATTTCAAGAGAGGACTTGAAATTACTGTTGGAGTCAAGGGACATGTTCATGAGTATTGACGTGAAGGAGTTTATAATAACAACATTTGGAGAACATTTTAATTTATGTAAATTTTCTAATGATAATATAGAAACGTGTGCTTGTTTTCATTTTGTAATTCAACAATATAAAGTTAGAAAATTAATTTCATCATATATTGAAATTCTAAAATAAAGAAAAAACCAAAAAAAGTATAATACAACGATTTATATCCAACAGACTTTAGTTTAAGATAAACATTCAACCTATTACGTTGAAAGAAAAAAATGATTTCCTCAAAAATTGAAGAGTTCTTAAAGGAGCATGGGAGTGAGATCTTCAAGGAACGAGTTTCGAGGTTGAAATCATTTCATACATTTTTTAAAGATGTTGAAGCCACCCCAGTAATTCATTCCAAGTATGGGGAACACCTATCATCCTGTGCATGGGCATATGATGATTGTAAAGTCGGACCTGACACCTGCAGGTGTATGCATATTGAAAAGAAAGAAGAAGAGGTCTTAAAACTGATGGAACGATACATTAATTTGTTTAAAAAACTCAATGGAAACTAATGTTACATGAATATGATTAAATATGATTAAATAAATAAACGATCTCATTTGTTTTGTGTATATTCTGTTAGGAACCACTACCACCACCACCTCCACCACCTCCACTATAGAATTGAAACATTTAAAACCTAATGCTCGCTAATGCTCCCTGACCTAATTAGCACATAGGTAGTGCTCGCTAAAGAGGGGGAGTTCTCGAACTCACACTTTTTGTCCACAAAACCACTGAAGATAGGTTACACTAACAGATATCATATACAATCCTAATTGAATCAACAAAATTGACACGCATAATAAAACACCCCTCTCTCACGCTCCTACACAAATTTTCGGGTAAAGATCACTCTAAGCAACCACAAATTCAAGGCATGACCCCTCTCTCACACTCCTACACACAAAATCTAGGTATGATAAAACACACCTCTCTCACACTCCTACACACAAATTCTAGGCATGATAAAACATACCTCTCTCACACTCCTACACACCACAACCAATAACAAATTCTGACACCTGTGTGCATCTTAACGGTCACTCTAAGCAACCACAAATTCTAGGCCTGACCCCTCCTCTCTCACACTCCTACACACAAATTCTAGGCATGATAAATCACACCTCTCTCACACTCCTACACACAAATTCTAGGCATGATAAAACACACCTCCCACTTTCACCATTTCTTTTCTTTCCTCACACTCTTTCTAAGTGACCTTTTTATGCTAACTAGGTCATTATGACACCTGTGTGCATCTTAACGATCACCCACACACTCCATTTTTCCGTCTTTCTCACCATTTTCCCCCTCCCCTCCCCTTTCTCCCACACTTTTATTGATTAATTATACTAATTAGGTCATTATAACACCTATGTGCTAATTAGGTCATTATAACACCTGTGTGCATCCATGCGTGACTAATTGGTTCAAGCGTGACTAATTGGTGCTCCATGCGTGACTAATTGGTGCTAATTGGATTGTCACGATCAATTAAAAGTGCGCCAGCACCCGTATTATCCTACTACTTTTAGCCAAACTTTACAGTATGAACTTTAGTAACACGTATTATAGCTCTGCAACATTTTAACAAAATAAAAAGTTGCAATTTTTTGTTAAGTAGCAACATGTCGCGTCCGTAATTGTCGCGTCCGTATTCTTGCACTATTTTTAGAAAAAAAAACCGCTGAATGTTTTGCCACCAAACTTGCTTTGATGTGTTCTGTTACTCAGCAGGTATGCTGGAAAAAAAACCAAAAAAATACGCCCTCCAGTTTCACAGAATTTAAGGTTTTTCTAAACTTTTTAATATTGCAGTTCTATTTTTGTCGCGTCCGTATTTCACTTAGTTTATTTTATATCTAAGAACTGGCTGGACAGATAATCTTTTCACCATAAATACTAGAGCGTCTGATCTATCGAACAAAAAAATAAAAAGTACTGCGACACTCTTATTTTTAAAGTTCAAGTTGAAAAAATGTCGCGTCCGTCACCCTGGAAATGCCCATATCCCAATATAAAAAAAAAACTTCGAAATTTCAAATTATATACTATCAGACAACCCTGAACTAAGTATTGATAATATTAATATCTTAAGCCCATCAATTCAATTCGGAAACACACAACTACCTCTAACACTAATTTTATTAATCTTTATAATCTAAATTTTGATAACTGGATTATTGTATAAAACAAGAACAAACATTCTTAATACTTTTACAAAAATAATCACCCCGAAACCAAAAGAAAAAAGTACCGAAATTTCACAGGAAAATAATGAAATAGAAAGAAACATAGAAATGACATATGCCGAACTTAATAATCAAATTTCCAACCTTACTTCAAATATCAAATGAATCGGGACGATACATTTAAAAAGGGGGAGAAATTACATGAAAAATCACCCCACTGCAATCCCACGGTTAAAGTAGACATAAATATCCGAATCAAAATCACGACATTCCAATCCCACGCTTATCGTGTCGCCAAATATTTTCCGCTAAGCGCAGCATAATTGCATTTCATAATTATTGAAATTAGTAAAAAGCTTTCTTAAAGTTGAGCTTGAGGAAACTGCAAAAGAAAAGTTCTAAAAGCTCATATTCCGAGGCTTCTTCATAAATCTTATCTTGAACTCCAAGTCAGTGCAGATCGGGAACTCTATAATCGAAGTAAAATAATAAAGATGTGAAACCTTATTAATAAGTGAAATCAGTAAGACAATACTGACCAGTAAAAAAATAGTTTTTAAAAATAAAAACCGTTTACCGTTTTTTATAATTTGCATTTATGAATGCAAGTGCAAAAGCAACAATTCCAAGTGTAGAGAGCAAGACATCTGAGACGCCGCTGCCCGAAACGAACTAAAGATGCCATGAGTGATAGCCAATGTCAGCGCTGGTTTGCCAAATTCAGGCTTGGAGATTTTGGAGGTAAAGACGCCCCACGTTCTTGTCGACCATCGGCCGTTTTTGACGAACAAATTCAGGCTTTGCTGGATGAAAACCGGCGTTATTCAACGCGGGAGATGTCAGAGAAGCTCAGTGTGTCGCATCCAACGGTTGAAAACCATTTGAAGAAACTTGGCTACGTAAACAAGCTCGATGTTTGGGTTCCGCATAACTTAAAGAAAATTCACCTAACTAAGCGTATCAATATCTGCCATTCTCTGCTGCAACGGATTAAAAACGATCCTTTATTGAAGCGGATCATTACTGGCGACGAAAAGTGGGTTGTTTACAATAATGTCCAACGAAAAAGATCATGGAGCAAGAAAGATGAGCCAGCCCAAGCCACATTAAAGGCCGATATCCATCAGAGGAAAGTTATGCTGTCTGTTTGGTGGAATTGGAAGGGTGTAGTGCACTTTGAGCTGCTGGGACGGAATGAAACCATCAATTCAGATGTGTACTGTCGCCAGCTATCCAATTTGGCGGAAAAAATTAAAGAAAAGGAGCCGGCACTAGCTAGTCGCAAGGGTATAAGTCTTTCACCATGACAACGCTAGGCCCCACACATCTTTGGTCACTCGGCAAAAATTAACGGAGCTGAATTGGGAAGTGCTACCACATCCACCTTATAGTCCGGCCTTAGCACCTTCATATTACCATTTGTTTCGCTCTCTTCAAAACTCTTTGAATGGTAAAAACTTTGATTCAGATGAGGTTGTCGAAAACCACTTGTCTCGATTCTTTGCTGGAAAAGACCAAAAGTTCTTCGAGCGCGGAATTATGCAGCTGCCCGAGAGATGGTCATTAGTGGTCGAACAAAACGGCCAATACATAATTGATTAATTATAAGTCCTGATATAAATAAATCATCTTTGAAAATATTTAAAAACAAGAAAGGAAGCTAGCTTCGGCAAGCCGAAGCTTATAAACCCTTGCAGATCATTCCATTAATTTACAAATCGCGAAAATGTTAAATTTCCTATTATTTCACATTAATTTTTCGATCGTTTCTATGGCAGCTAAATGATATAGTAGTTCGATCTTTTTAAAATTAAAATCGAAATTCGGAAATATTTAAAAATAGTCATATCCCAGAGTAGAAGAGAATGTAATAAAAATCAACAAAGATAAAATTTTTTTCCTATTAATTTCCATTTAATTTTTCGACCGTTCCTATGACAGCTATATGATATAGTGGTCCGATTTTTTAAATATTTAATTCGAAATTCAAAAATATATAAAAAATAATATTCCCAAGATTAGAAGGTAATACTTAAAAAAACACCGAAGCTAGAATTTTTTTAACGTTTTTTTTTCCGATCCTTCCTATGGGAGCTATAGGATATAGTTGTCCGATCCGGTCGGACTTATATACTACCTGCAATAGTAAGAAGACTTTTGGGAAAGTTTCATCCCGATAGCTTAAAAACTGAGAGACTAGTTTGCGTAGAAACAGACAGACGGACGGACAGACGGACATGGCTAGATCGACTCGTCTAGTGATGCTGATCAAGAATATATATACTTTATGGGGTCGGAAACGTCTCCTTCACTGCGTTGCAAACTTCTGACTGAAATCATAATACCCTCTGCAAGGGTATAAAAACGACATGACTTTCTTGCCAACCCAATACATATATATTTCAAGATATAAAACCTTCCTCGTGTGTACTTTCTGAATTTTCGTACGCTCTTATTGAGTCACGTCGACTATGAGAAGCTTGTACGTTTGAAGTATTTACATTATCTTCACTGTTGTATATTATCTACATACAACTCGCGAAAAGAAGTGTGATTTTAGGCGCTCACGTTAACTATATTTTCGTTACATAGTATTGGGTTGTCAAAAAAGTCCTGCGGTATTTTTATTATATTATTTTTTTCTTTTTTTACATCGAGCTTTTAAGTGACTCAAAGCTTCTTCAAATGGTTTATAACGGCTTGATGACTTAAGCCAAGCTCTTGACCTATGCTACGGCTACTTATATGCCGGTTTTATCGCAATTTTCTACGACAGGCCTTCCTTCTTTGACCACCTCTGCACCAGAACGAAAACGTTGAAACCATCGTTGTGCGGTGGAAATGGAAACTGTATCGTGTCCATAAACTGCACAAATTTGATTGGCGGCTTGAGATGCATTTTTGCCTTTACCGTAGTAGTACTGTAAAACATGCCGTATTTTCTCTTTATTTTGCTCCATGATAGCGATATAACTAGAACGACTTAAAAAAAGACATTCAATCAAACACGTGTTAGCGCGTGAAATGGGCTTTCCAAAAAGGTATATTATGACCAGATGCGTCAAATAAAACAGGAACAAGAAAACAAAAACTACAAGAATACCACAAGACTTTTTTGACAACCTAATATATATATATGTTCCAAGTAAAGTAAAAAGTGACAATGGCGGGGGCAAGAAAGAAAGTTTCGCTATACGCGGTACCACATCCGGTCCGTCATACCAGAGCCGCTGCAATGCGACAGGCTGCGTTAGCCGCGGAAGCGTCAGGACGAGCTAGTAGGAATACTAGCACCAGCAGAGTTCCAGGGAAAAATACATCCCTATGTTTTAATTCCAAAATTGATAACTTAGGCAATTTGGAAGATGTAGGAAGCGATGAAGGAGCTGTGGGAGGTGTAGACATAAATTTTGGACCCCCAAGAGGAATCTAGTATACTTCCGCTACCACAAAATGCACTCGCAGGAAATATAGATTCTTCAAGAATCGAACGAATGATGTCTGCTTTGATAAAACAAAACCATGAATTGAAGGAGACAGTCACTGGGATGAAAACTCAGATGACCGGGTTGCAGTCCCAAATGAATCAAACCCGAGGTAATCAGTCGGACAGAGCAATTGGCACTCCGAGTAATAACCCCGGGATAAATATGGGAGATAGCTTCTGGCGAACTCAGCAAACCCCGACACCAATAGCTCCGCCACCAGTACGCCTAAATAGGCATTCCCTGGGCCAAAATGGTGTTCCACCACCAGCTGCACCAAGCTCCTGGACGGAACACGATACAAGGGCCGGGAAAGAAAATAACTACAACCGGAACAATCAAATATTACACTTAGATAAGTGGAACCTTAAGTTTGATGGATCAAGCAAGGGCATAACCGTTCCGCGTAGATAGGCTACAAGAGATGTACGAAATCTCACGCGAACAAGTATTCCGGGAATTCCATTGCCTACTGACAGGCGCTGCTTCAAATTAGTATTGGCAACTAATGGAGGATAAGTTGAATGACTTGACTATAATGGACTTTGACTATGATGGACTGACCCAGGAAATGCGCAGAGCGTTCTCCACATGTGACAGTGACTTCGTTACAATCAAGGAGTAAGTAGAGCTTCGTCAGGGAGCCAACGAACCACTTGCGGATTATCTGGCAGTAATGCACAACATGCATTTAAAAATGAGACAAAAAATTCAGGAGCCTGATCTAGTAAAGATATTGAAAGGAAATCTCAATGCCACAATGGGACCTTTCCTTTTCATAACACCTACAAAATCAGTAGCAGAATTGAGAAGGCAAGGGGCCGAGTCAGAAAGATGGTTAAAAGGTAATCAGCCAAGGTCAAGGCGTGTGGATGAAATTGGGGGATACACTGAATACGAGGATGGACCAGATCTGGCACTGGTAGAAGCCTATCAGCAAAACCGTAGACCAGAATACCTAAAGACCAGGGGAGAAGCCAACGGCAAACAAGCCAGAACTCAGGTCGGACATCATACCAACACCTCTGACTACGCAGCGAATGGCTTTAATGTTATCATTGCCAAATTACGAATTGAATGCATTGGAGGACTACCGAAAACTAGTAAAGCACGAGTCAACATACTAGTTAAATCACTTCATAGTGGTTTCACACAACGGATTGAAGCCCAGATCATACCTGATCAGCCAGCCCAGCCACTTTCGCTGGCAGCTACAAAGTTATCCAAGGGAATGGCCTTGGCGGACCCCAACTTTGACAAACCAGGAAAAATAGACCTGCTCATTGGTGCAGAGCACTATTATTCTTTGCTGCTCCCAAATCAGAAGAACTTTACAAGCAAAGGTCCAATTCTGCAAATCACTACTACTGACAGTTCATCCGGCGTCTGCGCTATTAATTCCATTGGAAAACTTGGACACAACCGGGAAACATCGGTCTCCCACAGAAGCATATTGCGAAAACCATTTCTTGGGAAAATTAAGGACATCAGCAGATGGAAAATTCATTGTGAAACTCCCGTTTTCTGAACTCTCTTTAGCCCTGGGAGAGTCACGGGAAATAACAACCAAAAGGTTTCTCGCATTTGAGCGAAAAACATCAGCAGAAGTGTGGAACGGGTATTCCACTTCATGGATGAGTATGAAAAATTGGGACACATAAAAGTGTAAGCCCAGCACAGATTCCCAAAAGTCATTACTTCATACCTCATCACTGCGTTCTCAAACCGGACAGCACTACCAAAAAATTACGGGTAGTATATGATGCATCATGCAAGACATCGAGCGGAAAATCTCTCAATGAGCCCAACTGTACAAAGTGAGTTATTCGCGATACTACGACGCTTCAGAACTCATAAGTATGTGTTTACAGCGGACATAGAAAAAATGTACCGTCAAGTCTGGATAAGTCCGGATGATCAGTTTTATCAGCTCATCGTCTGGAAAAGCAATCCATCAGAGGATCTCATGTACTATCGCTTGAAGACTCCGTTTCTGGCAACAAAATGCTTAAACCATCTAGCACTTATATCAAAGGCCACTTACCCCTTGGGATCAGCGAAACTCCGAGGTGACTTCTACGTGGACGACTGCCTCACTGGTTCCAATTCAATTGATGAAAGCATTCAAATTCGCGAAGAGCTAAACAAAATCTTAGTTCCGAATGGCTTCAAACTCCGCAAATGGTGCTCAAACAACGAACAATTGTTACAAGGAATTCCCAAGGAAGACATTGTTAGTGATTTTAAACTAGATGAATCATTGAACATTACAGCGTAAAAACGCTGGGTCTCATTTGGATGCCTAAGAAAGATCACCTATGTGGAAGGACTCAAAAGAGATACTCTACGAAGATTACAAAAAGAGTTGTCTGCTCGGAGTTAGCGCAAATTTGTGACCCCTTAGGCTTATTTGCACCAGTTGTAGCAAAAGCAAAAATCTTTTTGCAGCCACTTTGGGAAACAAAACTGGAGTGGGATGATGAGTTACCGGAGGATCTTCAAACAGAGTGGAAAAATTACCGGGATGATATTTTAACCCTAGATACGATAACGATTTCTCGTCACATAAATTATGGAAAAATTCCAGTCACCCAAGAGCTCCACACCTTTGTCGATGCATCGGAACGTGCGTACAGAGCAGCAATCTAGATTCGGGCAACGTTCAAAAATAACCAGGTCTCAGTTAGGTTACTCTGTTCAAAATCACGAGTGCCCCGAAGGCTCAGCAGACACTACCCCGATTGGAACTATGTGCTGCAGTGTTAGGAGCCGAACTAAGCGACAAGGTCAGAAAGGATCTATCGTTCGATAGCAGCGTGACAAGATATTATTGGAGTGATTCCATGGTGGTATAGTCATGGATTAATGCTTCAGCATCTACCTATCACACATTTGTGGCCAATAGAATAGCCAAAATTCAGGCAATAACAAGCCAAGCGCAATGGCGTTACGTATCATCTGCAAATAATGCAGCGGACGTTCTGTCAAGAGGAATCCTCGCCAGCAAGTTAGGCGACCATAATCTGTGGTTTTATGGGCCACCATTTCTACATGGATCGTCAAGACAGTGGACTAGCACTCCGGCCCTTAAGCCGAGCGATCTGGAAAGGAGGGAAAAATACATGAGTTTGCCGATCTCAGCAACCACAATCGGAGAAGAGATCTACAGCTGTAAGCACAGTAATTCGTTTTACAAACTGCAGAGCATAGTGGCGTACATGTTGTGGTTCTGCTACAAATCGAACAGATCGCCAACAACAACGATACCCACGGAACTGCATCAAGCCCGAATTGTGATTCTACGTACCATCCAACAAGTGGAGTTCGCTGCAGAGTTAAGCCAGCTGCAGCGCTGGCTTAAACCGACTTGTTTCACTATCTCCCATACTTGACAATGATGGTCTTATAAGAGTCGGAGGAAGGCTAGAAATCTCTGCACTTCCCTACGAATCTAAGCATCAGATTCTATTGCCTTACAATGATCCTATTGTAAGAATGTTGCTACAAGAGATGCATGAAGACAACATGCATTGCGGTGCTCAGGCACTACGAGCTACCGCGCGACAAAAGTACTGGATTCTCAACAAAAAGATCATGTCCAGAAGCATTATTCACAACTGTGTGAGATGCACAAGAGCGAGGGCCAAGCCGATGCAACAGATCATGGGAGACCTCCCAGCTGAACGAGTCACACAAGCACGCCCATTTTTAATGTCCGGCGTAGACTACTGAGGCCCCTTTTGGATTCATCATAAAATCCGAGGAAAAAGACCAGACAAGGCATACATTGCTGTCTTTTGCTGCTTCTCCACAAAGGCAGTGAATCTTGAGTTGGTAAGCGATTTAACCACAAAAACATTCTAAGCTGCGTTAAGGAGATTTCTGAGCCGCCGTGGCAGATGTCAGACAATCCATTGCGATAACGCAACCAATTTTGTTGGTGCTAACAAGCAGCTTAAGGAGCTGGAAAAAAAAATCTTCACGGCCATGGATCAGATTATAAGTCAATGTAGCAATTTTAAATTCATTCCGCCACGAGCTCCATCATTTGGAGGCCTCTGGGAGGCAGCGGTAAAATCCGCCAAAAAACTACTTTTAACAACCACTTAAACGTTTGAAGAACTAAATACAGTAATAGTCGAAGTTGAAGCAATTTTAAACTCACGACCAATTACACCGATATCAAATGATCCCACAGACATAGCAGCCCTCACTCCAGGACACATCCTAATTGGCGAACCGAGACAAAATCACTTGTAAAGCGTTGGGAATTGGTATCCAGGATAAAGCATTTATTCTGGAATCAATGGTCAGCCGAGTACTTACAAGAACTTCAGGCTCGGCATAAGTGGAAGACAGAAGCACAAAACGTCAATGAAGGACTAATGGTGGTGGTAAAAGAAGACAATCTACCAGTAATGAATTGGCCACTGGGACGGATAATTAAAACTTATCATGGTGGTGATAACCGCGTTCGAGTGGTTGATGTCAAAACAGCAGCTGGGATATTTAAGAGACCCATCACTCGGATGGCGCCATTATTCGAAGAAGAGAGCGGTAGCAAGCGCCAACGGTCCGAAGTTGAATCCCGTCAGGAACCTGATGAGCACCCTATACGTCGGAAAAAGTAGAGATGGGCAGCACAGTCTCAACCCACACCACCTAATTTTAGCCTCGACATAAGCGATGGTTGAACATCTGTTCAACGGCCGGGAGAATGTTAAGACTCATCGACCTACATAATATAAATACTGTCGCATTTACAAATATCGAAAAAGAGTATCATATATCATAACACTTGCTGCCAATTGCAATTCTACAGTCAGACCGTCATTCTGCTTAACAGTCATCAATCTGCCGACGAAGCGAATATAGCTGACACCACAATTTGGAATTAGCTGTAATTTTATTATCCCTTTCTACATCTTTTTGTTACCGTAAACACTTTTGTACCTATAAATACCGTTAAATTTGTTCAATAAAAACAGGCTCAGTCACAGTATCAATCTCAGAATACCACTGTCTGTTACTCATCTACCATTGCAACCAACAGAGACTGTCGCTGTGTCTTCAAATCCTCATTTTGCGCACGACTGCCCGACGTCCACCTAGTTACAAGTGCTGGGTGCGACACCGAGCCAGTAGACAGTTTATTTGCCGTATACTACCCAATCCCCCGATACACATATCCTGTGACCAGGCGAAGTAACGCCACTCACACTAAGGATAACGTATTAACAACACCTACAAAATCAGTAGCAGAATTGAGAAGGCAAGGGGCCGAGTCAGAAAGATGGTTAAAAGGTAATCAGCCAAGGTCAAGGCGTATGGATGAAATTGGGGGATACACTGAATACGAGGATGAACCAGATCTGGCACTGGTAGAAGCCTATCAGCAAAACCGTAGACCAGAATACCATAAAGACCAGGGGAAAAGCCAAGGGCATACAAGCCAGAACTCAGGTCGGACAACATACCAGACCACTCAAGCATGCACGGCACCACTCTATTTACTTTCTTGCTTTAAATGCCATAAAGAAGTGGACTATTATCTCAAACATCCGACTGTTGAGCCGAAATGTCGTTCATATTTCCACGAAACCACCTGCAGAGCATGTGGTTTAAGAGATTCTGTTACCACATCTGCTCCGGCGTGTTTACAAACGAGTCTGCCGGCGAACAACGGGGTAACCACGCAGACGGAGTCAACCCCGAAACAACAAACACACCCACTCCAAAACAAATTTCCCCAGATAAAAGCCTTCCTCAAAGAGAGCGGGAGTACTACCAAATCAGGGAACGCATTTTTGAAGGCGCAGAAGAACTAGATAATGCTACCCGAGACCACCGGAAAATGGTCGGGCAAAATGTTCGCACCGCCAGCGGTGAAGAATGTCAAGTCAATGGAGCCAGTCGAATGGGAAGGCGAAGTTAAGGATCTCGAATTTCTGATCGTGCCTGGGTTAAACCAAAGATTCTACTTTGGCATTGACTTCTGGATCGCTTTCGGCTTACCAGTCATAGAAAAGCGATGGAATGAAATCAAAAATTCGCTTCCAATATCCGAAATCGATCTGGATGAAGGAACTCCGAAGCCCGAGACCACTTACACACCACACAAGCTTACGCCAACACAACAAGAGGAGTGGACCAAAGTCATAGATACATATCCCTCATGCATAGATAAAGGACTAGGCAAAATTGACCTCGAGGAACATATAATCAAAGTCACGGAAGAAGACTTGCCGATCAAGCAACGGCACTACCCGATCTCACCAGCAAAACAAAAGCTGGTGTATGACGAATTAGATCGGATGTTAAAATTGGGTGTGATTGAGGAAAGCAACAGTAGCTGGAGTTCTCCCGTAACCCTAGTGCAGAAAGGTACTAAGAATAGGCTTTCCTCGATGCTCGCAAAGTAAATACTCGAACTATCAAAGATGCATACCCGTTACCCCATATTGAAGGTCTTTTGAGCCGACTACAAGAGACGTACTACATTTCTGCAATAGATCTGAAAGATGCCTTTTGGCAAATACCCCTGGAAGCGAAAAGTCGCGAAAAGACAGCTTTTACAGTGCCAGGTCGACCTTTGTACCAATACACTGTAATGCCTTTCGGATTGTGCAATGCTGCACAAAGAATGTGCAGGCTGATGGACAAAGTAATTCCAGCTGCATTACGAGAACACGTATTCGTGTATTTGGATGATCTTCTGGTGTGTTCACCTACATTTGAAAAACACCTTGAAATGTTACGACAAGTTAGCACCTGTCTACAACAAGCAAAACTAACTATCAATGTAACAATTTCTGAATGACAAAAAGTAAATAGTCATTTTTTAATCTATTAAAAAATTACAATTATTTATTTAACCCTCCATTAAATATTAAAATATTAAAAAACAATTATTTAAATATCATACACT
The DNA here is from genome assembly GCA_037075285.1 of Drosophila lutescens. Lineage (NCBI taxonomy): Eukaryota > Metazoa > Arthropoda > Insecta > Diptera > Drosophilidae > Drosophila > Drosophila lutescens. The sequence goes on from JBAMCF010001024.1 coordinate 16,290, forward strand.
ACTATAAAATAGGACCTATAAAAAACGGTCAGTAGCAAATTTCACCCACAACGGATTGGTATAAAAATCTAAAAAAACCACATTAATTCCCAAAATAATTAGGAGCCGCGTGTGAGGTAAAATTAGAACAATAAACATTTCTGTGTTATAAATGTTGTTAAAATGGTTTAAAAATGTGATGTTCATAATCGTACGACATACCCGCCAATAACTGCATTTAAATTTTTTGGAGATTCAGCATCCTTCACCAAGTCCCCAATATTTTCAAATTTTGTTGTGCCAGTCTGACGTCATTGCCTGCACATATGTATGTATGTATGTTCGTGCTGGCGCACTTTGCATAAGTCGTACATGTATGTATGTATGTATGTCCTGCTGTCGCAATTTAAGTGTGACCGTGCAAGGGGAAAATTGAAATGCCACAGTCATAACACATTTAAAATGCGCGGTTAAAAAATCGATTATATCGCAAATCTTTTCTTTTGCGCCTTTTTTTAGGTAAACGTTAAATTTAACAAGAGAGAACGTTATAGTCGGGTGCTCCGACTATCAGATACCCGTTACTCAGGTAAAGGGAGTGCGAGGGAGATGGAGATAGAAACTTTGATCACGCATAACTTTTTAAAGAAAGGTCCGATTTGAAAAATTCCTTCTACATTTAGATAGGTATTGATAAACACAATAAAACTGCATTTTTACTTTTCCGAAATATTTAAATTTTTAAAATCGTATATAAGCGATTGTGGGCATTAGAGGAGGCGTGGCACCTTTTTAAAACAAACTTGCGCTGCGTAGGAACTCCTAGAATCTGCATGCAAAATGCCAATCTTCTAGCTCGAGATCTCAGCGTTCATCCAGACAGACAGACGGACATGGCTAGATCGACTCGGCTAGTGATCCTGATCAAGAATATATATACTTTATGGGGTCGGAAACGCTTCCTTCTAGCTGTTACATACTTTTGCACGAATACAATATACTCTTTTACTCTACGAGTAACGGGTAATAAAATCCCATTAAGCTGAATTTTACAGTCGAAATTTTCCTTAAAATTGCTTTTAATTTTAAAATCCAAAAACCCGACCTGCAAACTATTTATTAGCTTTCAAACGTTGAGATATTGACAAATTGTTGATTTGTAAAAAACATTATTTCGCTCCGCTGCACACACACATTGACGAAATATTTATAAGCCACAAAATTAATTTTTTATAAACACAATCCTTGGATATGTGCGTGTGTGTGCATTGCAGCTGAATAAGGAAGTTAGATTCGCTTAAATTCAAATTCATGATAATACCGATATCCCTTTGTTTAAAGAATATTGCATTTACATTTCCACAACAGATCTAAGACATTTTCGTACAGATTTTCGTGTTTTAAAAATCAAATCACATTGAAAATATTAAAAAAACGAGGACGGAAGCTAGCTTCGGCAAGCCGAAGTGTTAATATCCTTGCAGATTTCACGAATTAAAATTTGACTACAATAGCAACATAAATTAATAAACAAAATATTTAATAATTCAAAAAATTAAATTTTTAAATTTTTCTTCCTATTGTTCCTATGGGAGCTATAGGATATAGACGTCCGATCGGCACGCGCTTTTACCCTGATCAAGGTATGCACAAAAAAATACGATTTGGAAAGATTCATGTCAATAGCTTTTACACAATGCGAAATATCTTGAATTTTGCAAGTTATATCCGATTGTTCCTATGGTAGCTATAGGATATAGACGTCCGATCGGGTCGATTTTCAAACTGGATCTGCGTACACATGTTTTAGGATGACTATGAAAGTATTAAGTCGCTAGCTTTTAAACTGAGCTCGCAAACGGTATTGAACCAGACGGACAGACGGACAGACAGACAGACGGACAGACGGACATGGCTATATCCAATACATGGCTATAGCACCAATACAGTATACCCTTTTACTCTACGAGTAACGGGTATAAAAAGGAAACATTTAAATCAATTGATTCTCTTACCCTTCCTTACACGTGCCCCATATTGTTTAAACAAATGGAAATGTTTAAACAATTTGATTCACGGCATCCCCTTCCACCTGCCTTCCTTATTATTAATATTATTCTAATCAAGGTGAAAAATTAATGAAAACAAAAATACTGAAACAAAATATCAATGGAAAAATGCAGTATTATCGAATTGCTTTTCTTGATGCCTTTTCTTAAATAAGCCAAATACATAAAGCAAAACATTGCTTCGCATAAATATTGGTTTCCCTATTAGTGTTGTCTACTGTGGGTACCTTCAAAAAACACCCGTTAGTTAAATCGCCAAGAGTATTTGGTTTTTATTTACCTTTTCTTTACCTATAAAAAATATTCCCTCTAATTTCTTAAATTTTAACCAAAATTATCATTTGGTTGTTGGAGAGCTATGTATATCTTTTAGCCATTTTTTGTTCTATTTTTTTTAAGAAAAGTTTATTATCTAGATTTACACGCTAATCGATTTGGAATTTAATTACATGCTCAACCCTGTATGACATTCTATATTTAAACAATATGTTTTGAACAAAGTACTAATGCTGTGAAGAAAATTAGTGTAAGGATTTTTGTCGAAAAATTAATTTCTTTGTTTCTGTTTTGTGCAGCTGATACCTTACGCAAGCAATAGGAGTTTTAGGAATTTCTTTAAAAAGTTAAAAAGTTATGCGTGATCAAAGTTTCTATCTCCATCTCCCTCGCACTCCTTTTACCTGAGTAACTGGTATCTGATAGTCGGGGCACCCGACTATAACGTTCTCTCTTGTTTTCTTTCTCATCGTTGACCTTCGGAACCTGTGCTTAGTATACCTCCCCCCTCCGGGTGCCCGAACGTCTGCCGAAAACAGACGAAAAACACTCGCGATCATGGGCTCTGAGCCCCCCAATTTGCAGGGTAATCGCTTTGCTGTGCTAGGCGAGAGCCCCAAATCAAAAAAAAAACCTTATTAAAAACTTACGGAAGATTTTCCTGAACTTCCAACTTCAGTTCAAAAAAATCCAAAGTTTATAATAGTAAAAACAAAAGACTCCCAAAAACCCATCTCACACTACTCTTGCTTCGCTATACACAAGGCACTACAAACCATTAGCAAGGAAATAATTTACATTTCTTTGCTAAGAGATGGGAATCTTTAGATGCTAGTTACCACCAAACCAGTGGCCGACAAATTCCTCCGTACCACCCACTTACCCGGCTTATGCGACGTCGAATTCAATTACCATGAGTCCCTTAACTTTGTGGAAGGAACAATATTCGCACCATGCCTAAACAACATACCAGAAGAAGAAATTGTGAAAGAGCCAAAACGTGCATTCGGTATTCAAGTTTACTAAAACAATCGACAACGCCACCAAACCCTCGGGAGTGATTCTGGTCACTTTTGATCTCTACAATCTTCCCAGCAAACTGGACATCTCTTGGTACAATGTCAAAGTAAGGGAATAAAAAAATTCGCAGAAGATCGGTCATACAACTAAACACTGCGATGATCCAACCATGTGCTCCACCTGCAATCAAAACAACAAAAATATGCAGCATGCGAGAAGCTAGAATTATTTAAAAACAACAACAAACATCATCGACAATCAATCATTCGGCTACCTTCGCGAAGGTCGCTTCTTCTAAACCGACTTCGAAAACGGCTTCGAAGCCGGATCACGACTCTCTGCAAGCAGAAATCAACAACACACCATCAACCAGCAAGCAAAGCGCAATCAATGTAACACAAAAAAAAAATGTAACCCCCTCCCCCACCACTCCTCCAACGCCCTCACCGGCCTTCCCCCATTTCCCCCTTCCCCTCACTACCCCAAATCACCAACGTCACCACAAACGCAAGATAAGAATCCCACGATCAAAGAGTGACTTAAAAAACCTCGCGCTCTCATTAGTGAAGCGCAGCGGTTTCTTAAAAGTTTAGATCCAGACGACAGTAATTCTACTATAGAAAATATGTCCGCAGACTCCAAACTTAGAAAAGGAAAAAACCATTCAGATTCAGAGTCTTCAATGAAACAAGATCTCTAAAAGCGCCCCCTGTAGGTCTCCAATTTTTCTTATTTAAATAAATGCCTTTAAAAGTCACCCAATGGAATATAAATGGAATTATTAACAATAACAACCAACTATCTCTACTCATTAAAGACAATTCCCCAGACATTCCCCTACAGGAAACCCATCTGCCCAACGACTCAAATAGCTTCAGCTAAACAAGGTATTGGAGTGCTCATTAAACGACACATCCCCCATACCCACAATCGGATTACTTCAAACATATTATGCTCAGCTCTCCAGCTTGATCTGGACCGGCCCATTACCATAATTAATATGTACATCCCACCTTGCCATAGTTTCAGGAGTACCGACATCACTGACACTTTAAACCATATTCCCGGCCCCTTCATAGTGTTGGGCGACTTCAACTCTTGGAGCCCGCTATGAGGATCGCCAAAATCCAAATCCCGGGGTAAAGCCCTGGAACGCGCAATTGCTGACCTAAATTTAATCACACTTAATGACGGCTCCGCTACCCACCTCTCGACCCACAATACTCTCACACCCGTAGATATCCCCCTGATATCCCCACAACTTGCGCACATATGTGACTGGTCCATCGCTTCTAATCTGTATGGCAGCGATCACTTCCCAATCACAACCATGGTCTCAATCCGATTCAGTACTGACAAATCCCCTCCTCTACCAAAATACAAAACTTACTTAGCCAATTTGGACAGCTTTAAAACAAAGTGCTCTAGTATCTCATTGACTTGGAAAGCTGGCTGCCTTAACAGTCAAGTTGCCCAATGTATAAGGGCGGCGGCAAACTGCAGCATCCCACAAACAAAAAGTATTCCACACAAATCCAAAGTCCTCTGGTGGAACAACTTTTTCCAGAAGCTTAGGGATGAAAAACAAGATCTATTTCACAAGTACAAATCGGACCTAACAATTCCAAATCTCTTACGCTACAAAATAGCCAATGCTGGCTTCAGAAAGGCTGTACTAGCTGCCAAACATACCTGCTTTCAAAAATTCACGTCCCGAATCTCACCTCTTCCTACATCCAAAAAGATATGGTCCGACGTCAAGCGCCAAGCTGGGGTACCCCCCACCCCCATAAAATATTTAAAAACGGAAACTGGTCTTCTTACCTGTCCGAAGAAAATTGCAGAGGAATTCGGAGATAGTTGGTCAGAGTACTCGGCCGACCACAACTTCTCCCAGCAGTACTTTCAACACGTACCAACCCAATCCCATATCTTTCTCCGCGAGGCAGGTTAGGTTAGGTTAACCCGGACGGCCCTCACGGGGCCACGCATAGGCCAATATGGCCCTTAGTTGTCCGGTTGATGCGCATGAACCTTGAGATAAGTTACGAGGTTTTTATGTCCATAAGGATCGAGGTGTTTTTGGCGAAGGCAAGTAGTTCTCCTGGTTCCCTGCTGGAGGCGTCTCCTAGTGATGCCAGTACTGGGGCACCGAGGTATCTTCTTCTCGCTCTTGAGAGAGCCGGGCAGTTGCAGATAAGATGTTACAGGGTTTCGATAGCCCCCGATTCATCACAATTCCTGCAGGCGCGGCTGTTGAGTATTCCGAGTGTGGTTGCGTGTGATGCGGCCAGACAGTGGCCTGTAAGGATTCCCACTAACAGTCTGCAGTCTTTCCGTGGTAGACGCAGTACATACTGGCTGCCTCCGAGAGGCAGCTCGACTTAAATTTTTCACATCTGGAACTAGAAATAGCAATCCAGACGGCAAAGGGAAAAAGTCCCGGTTTTGACAGAATATCGTATCCCATGCTTAAAAACCTACCATCAGCTGTTAAAGATAAACTATTAGAGGTCTTTAACACAATGCTTCAAACAGGATCATATCCACATAACTGGAAGATAGCCATATACCTAAACCTAATAAAAATAACCAAGAAATTAACAGTTTCCGTCCCATTTCACTTCTGTCTTGCCTAGGGAAAACAGTCGAGAAAATGATCTCCCGCAGACTTATGTGGTTTACCACCCAAAAAAAACGTATCCGCACTACCAGGTTGCTTTCAAAAAGAGACACAGTACTATGGACGCTCTGTTGAAATTTCAACACTTCGCGTCGAAGGCCCTTTCAACAAAAAATCACGTATTCATTCTGGCTACGGATTTTGAAAAGGCTTTCGATCGCGTGCGGCTACATTCAGTGTTATGCCAACTTGAACTCTGGGGCGTTGGTCCAAGGCTTTGTAACATTATCAAAGCCTTTATGATCAACAGAACTTTCACTGTCCGAGTAAATAACTCAACCTCTAATCTACACAAGCTCCACAATGGCATTCCTCAGGGTTCCCCTCTATCGGTGGTACTCTTTATGATTGCTTTTGAGCAAATATCCTCAATTTTTAACAGACACAAAGACATTTCCATTTCCCTATATGCTGATGACGCATTTATTTTCACCAAAAAGAAAGATCTCAATTCAGTTAAAGATACCTTCTCAAACGTTCTGGACGAGCTGGAACAGTGGGGCGCTTCATCTGGGGCATCTCTTTCCATTGAAAAATGTCAGGTCTTTCATATTTGCCGAAAACAATATTGCAACTTTCCTGAAATTGTATTTAACAACAAAATCTTTCGACAAACCGATAATGTAAAAACCCTAGGAATTACCTTCGACTCAAGGCTTACATTTAAAGAACACAGCCTCAAACTACGAAAGCAGTTAGAATCTCGGCTAAATATCATTATCGGCCCTGTTCTAGTTTTCACTTCCGAAAAATTCACACGGATTCGAATTTCCCAGACCTGTTCCAAGACTCACTTCCGAAAGAACTGCACGGAATCGAATTTCCCTCTGTTGTTACTCTGTTAACTTCCGAAAAATTCACACGGAAACTTTCCGCCAAGCATTTGACAGGCGGATTTAAATCCGACAGCATAAAAATTAATTATTTAAAAATACTTCGCGATTGCTTTATAAGTCAATAATATTTTTATGATATTCCTTGATGTTTTATGATCCTAATTGCATCATCGGAATCGAAATTATTTGCATATATGACTTATTAATAATTATTTTGTGGTTGCACCTTAAATCCCGGTAATTCTAGCCTTGACAATTAATGCAAATCCGCCGCCCTTGTTCTAAATTCCGCTCGGATTTGGTAAAAATTGCCTAGAGTTGTCACGGTATGGATATAAGTAAGTATTTCGTTGGGACTTATTCTAAACTTATCCGATAAGGTTCATGGTTCTTTTATAAGAAAGATAATTTATCCTAATTAACGAAATAAGTGTTTTGGCTCGGAATACCACATTATTTCATGTGAAATTTAAACGGGCACATTTGATAGGGACTTTATTTTACGACTTTGACATCTCTGTATGCTTTAGCAGTTTGCAACACTATTTGAAAACAAAAGTGCTTCCAAAACAACTGACCTGATACGAAGTTTAGCGAACAACATGTAAGTAACAAAAATGCAAAAGATTTCATTTATTTTAAGTAATCTTTGCCAGGCGGAAGCATAAAAATACTGCCCAGGACGAAATCTTCCTTAAGTTCATGGGAGAAAACGTGGACATAGCGAGGGGATTCGTTAAGGGCGACAGGGTGGCTGTAGACGCCAAATGGAGCGCACTAGCCGCAGAATTAAACGCTGCAGGACCGCCTGTTAAGGATGTCTCCGGATGGAAGAAGGTTGGCTTACATTTTCAAACTAATATACATTTCTGTAAACTTATTCTCATACAACTTCATGTACTTAAAGGCATGGTGCGATTGGAAGGCAGCAATCAAAAAGAAATTGGCTCACAACCGAAAGGAGTCGACTGCTACCGGTGGGGGTCCCTTCAACCAGGTGACAGTATCGGATGTGGAGGGATCTGTGGCCGCAATTTCTGGTATCTACCAAATGGTGAACGGCATTGAAGAAGCCAGAGCCTTTGGTCCCCCCAATTCCGATATTAATGCGGAGAGTGATACAATTATCAAGCGCCCAGCCAACACCAGTGCAGCCATTGACCAAACTCCAAAGAGGACTACAGTGGGTGAAACGAAGTCCTTAGAAGAGATTTGCGCCACCCAGAATGCTCAAATGGAAAGAGTGGTAGAGTCTATGGAATCGATGGCCGCCACTATGAAGATGCAGACGGAGATGATGTCTCAGCACAAAAACTAGAAGTGTTAAAAAAGCTACTAGGTAATAAGAATTAGATTAAGTAGATTTAAGTAATGTTCAAGACTGAATACGGTGCCTTTCCGCAATGAAGCGATGTGACCTTAATTTAATTTAATAATTTAAAATAAATGATTTTAAACTAATAACCTTCATTTAATGGATTTAAACATATTAAATTACAAAAAGCTTGCAGCAATTAAGTCCCGAATTTCAGATGCATTCCCCAAACTTTCTTGGCGTTAGATTCCTCCTCGTTCTGGTTGGGGGATTCGTCATTATCCTCTTCAAACTCTGGCATATACGCATTCCGTCGTCGGCAAAGATTGTGTAATAAACAGCAAACATTAATAATTTTGCACACAAATTGTGGATCGTACAATATACAATGTTCCTTGAAGGCATCTTAATCTACTTTTTAGTAGACCAATAGTCTTCTCAACAATATTCCGAGCTGCTGCGTGAATACGTGTTGCATACTTTCATTTTGCGGACTACGATAAGGTGTTAGCACAAACGGTTCCAACGCATATCATGAATCTGATAATACAAAGAAACCACTGGTTGTAGAGAAAAATTCTCTTGTTCTACTGTTGTTCCAAATAAAGGAATCATGACATGATCCTGGATGTGTAGCATCTATTGCTAGTATCTCCATATTATAGTTGCATACCTAAAAGAAATACGAATCGCTAGTCAATGCACATATTTAATAGTTTCTTTATACAAACTTACCACCATTGCATTTATGCTGAAGTAGCCTTTACGATTCAAATATAATGATGGGTCCTTAACTGGCTTTATAATTTTAACGTGCGTTCCATCCACACACGCAATTACATTTGGAAATGCAAATTTTTCAAAGAAGTAATCCTTGGATTGATCTATCTCAACCGGCGTTTGTTGTGTGGAAATGTTTTCAGTGCACAAGCACTCCAACGCTCCCACCACTTTGTGCAATATTTTGGAAAATGTGCTCCTTCCAATATTGACATCGTGATCCTTCGCCACCCCCAGTTGATACGACCCGGTTGCTAGGAACCGAAGAACGGCCGCAACCTGGGTAATATGGGAAATTAAGGGGTGTTCTAGGTAGGGTCCAACTTCGCCTACAAGAATTGTGAACAATTCCTTGTCGACCCGGTAAGATTGTATAAATCTGCAAATCTTACATATTTTAGCTTTCGATACTTGCAATTTTTAATTAATGCTAACTTACTGCCGATCGGGAAGGTTAAAAATATCAGAAGTGTTCCTTAAGTGCCGTCTGTTGCGACTTGTGCTCAACAACTGTCTCCTTCTCAATTCGGTGTTTGCCAAAACGTGTAAAAACATTTTTATAGACTAACTCCTGAATTGTTTATACAAAAAATTGGCAAGTCAGCTAGTTTCCCACACTGATTTTCAATACTATTCTGTCGGGACCCTTCCAAAACTGCAAAGGGACCAAAGGGAAATTTTATAAAATGTCTCTAACAAATAAGGGAAATTTAGTTCTGTTAAAGGGAAATCCTATAATGTTAACAAATTCACTTCCGAGTGAAAACTGGAACAGGCCGGTATATAATACCCCTTTAACCGCAAAATAACCCCGCATTAAGGGGGGAGATACATATAGAACTAAATTTTTTTCATGATTTTCGTGATTTTTTTAAACCAATAATTGTGCTGGGATTTCGTAACTTGGCATGTTGATTAAATTGTTGTTATATAGTTTTAAACAATTTTTATTTACTTTTTATCTTCCAAAATGGCGGCCGTGGGAATTTTTTTGTCAGGCTATATTAAGAAAAAGTAGGCCAGCTGCGGATCGACCACAGGTCGATAAACCAAGTTTATTTTATTAAGAAATAATGTTGAAACTGTCTGAACCTAACTTATGGAGATAGAAACTTTGATCACGCATAACTTTTTAACGAATGGTCCGATTTGAAAAATTATCTACATTTCGATAGGTATTGATAAACACAATAAAACTGCATTTTTACTTTTCCGAAATATTTAAATTTTTAAAATCGTATACAAACCAACTTGCGCTGCGTAGGAACTCCTAGAATCTGCATGCAAAACGCCAATCTTCTAGCTTTTATAGTTTCCGAGATCTCAGCGTTCATACAGACAGAGGGACAGACGGACATGGCTAGATCGACTCGGCTAGTGATCCTGATCAAGAATATATATACTTTATGGGGTCGGAAACGCTTCCTTCTAGCTGTTACATACTTTTGCACGAATGCAATATACCCTTTTACTCTACGAGTAACGGGTATAAATAGCTAAACGTACAAATTTCTACATTAAGTAGGTTCAGACTGTCGGCAATTTTATTACAGACATTTCTGTAAAAGCAGCATGATATTCGAAGCATTACTTTTTGAGAAACACGATCCGCAGCTGAGGAAAACATGGTTTCGAGAAAAACGCATTCAAAGTAATGAATGTGGGATAGTACAAATTTTAGTTTATTTGGGAAAGTAACAGAATGTTTTACAAAAACTTAAATGAATGAATTGTTTCTTGATTAACGTATTTAACTTCACAAACCGACTTCTTTTCGGAACGCACTGGACAACCTCTTCACAGCTCGACTCGCTGAACTCTTGTATCATAGCGTCGCTTTTTTACCCTCGATGCTTTTTGAATAAAGACTCGATATACTGTTTAATGTACTCGATTAATATTTTATAGTATTGGATAATAAATAATAATAGGAGAGCAATTCAAATTCAAAATTAGGTACTGGGCCTAAACCGTTGATGTCGCTGTTAATGTTACGCTGCAAGGGTGATACACTTATATTAAATTCCCCAATCCTACATTCGGCCATCCTACAATTTTATTCGCCCCTGAATAAACTCCATTTCTTCATGAACTCTGCTGCTGTAGTTGTTAAATTCGGCCCCTCATGGTTTCCTACTTTTTGTACTTCGTAGCGCCCATGCTTCATCTTCTTTGTGACCTTATAGGGTCCGAAAAATTTTGGTCTAAGCTTCATGCCCACTCCATATTGAGTGCGTTTTACATCTACGAGATCACCTAAGTTGTAATCTGTTTCAATCTTTCTTTTTTCATTAAACGTTTTCCTGTTCTCCTGTTGTACCTTCTCAATATTTTCCTGAGCTGTTCTTCTAATTTCATCTCTTTCATCTTTAGCTCATCGATTTCGATGTCGTCGAAGAGCTTTCTAATGTCGTCATCCTTCTTGCGCATATTTAATCCAGTAAGGATTTTGAAGGGAGAGTATTTCGTCGTTCTGGGAGGTGTGTCGTTAATGATTTGTACATATCAATACTTTAATTAACATAACTGGGGCATTAATACTCTCTAAAATAGATTACGGGCTCCCGATATTTGGCTGGACTGCAGCCTCAAGTATCAAGAAAATTCAACCACCATACCACGCAGCTGCACGCAGATCCATCTACGATTTTCCGACCTCTCCGACCAAGTGCATTCTAGCGGAGTCCGGACTACCCAGCATTATAAATAGAATAAAGGAAACTACAACCCGACTCATACCCAAATTATTCACCACTCCAAATCGGTTATTAGCGGACGACTTCAAAAAGACATTCAAAGAAAGAAGGAGATACAAATGCCCTTCTACTCTCCGGATATGCGCCAACTTAAGCAAAGAATTGGACCTACCTCCGCCAAACCGATTCAGATTGACAGGGTCATCTCCACCATGGTCTACGAATCTCAACAAAGAATCATACCCCCAGTTCAGTACATCGCACCCTATTTCAAAACGAAAAACAAGAGAGAACGCTATAGTCGGGTGCCTCGACAATCAGATACCCGTTACTCAGGTAAAGGGAGTGCGAGGGAGATGGAGATAGAAACTTTGAACACGCATAACTTTTTAACGAATGGTCCGATTTGAAAAATTTCTTCTACATTTCGATAGGTATTGATAAACACAATAAAACTGCATTTTTACTTTTCCGAAATATTGAAATTTTTCAAATCGTATCTAAGCGATTGTGGGCGTTAGAAACAAACTTGCGCTGCGTAGGAACTCCAAGAATCTTCATGCCAAATACCAATCTTCTAGCTTTTATAGTTTCCGAGATCTCAGCGTTCATACGGACAGACAGACAGACAGACAGACAGACAGACAGACAGACAGACAGACGGACAGACGGACAGACGGACAGACGGACAGACGGACATGGCTAGATCGACTCGGCTAGTGATCCTGATCAAGAATATATATACTTTATGGGGTCGGGAACGCTTCCTTCTCCCTGTTACATACTTTTGCACGAATACAATATACCCTTTTCCTCTACGAGTAACGGGTATAATAACTCCTCGGTGATAAGCATTGGCTTTTTACTGACGGATCCAAGACTTCGGAATCAACCACATTCGCAGTTATCGACGCTAACAACATCATCATAGCGGGAGGGGCACTCCCCCTCTACAACTCTATATTCGTATATTACTAGCATGCCGCTTTGCCACCAGCAACCACGGCGGGTTTGTTGTCTGCACTGACAGCCTGTCGTCACTCCTGGCAATAAATATTCCCGAGTATCGGGATCCCACCATAAGAGAGGTACAAATACTAACAAAAAAACATCCAAGTAAAATCACACTCTTTTGGGTCCCTAGACATCAAGGCATAAAGGGAAACGAAGACGCGGATCAGGCAGCCCACAGCATTGGCCTATCTCCAACAATTCTTTTCACCCCAATCAACAGCAAGGACATACACAAGCAAATAGATCGAAACTTGAAAAACCAAAAGATGGAGGAATGGACCACATTCTCCCATAGATATAGCAAATACAACCCGACATGTTCAAAAATCCCTCTCCCAGCGGCAATCGGGAGACAGCAATGCAGTACTTTTATCCGGCTCCGAATTGGACACACAAAACAAACCCAAGAACACCTATTAAAAGGCACCGTCAATCCAATCTGCAGTCTCTGCGGAGGACCCTCAAACATCGACCATGGACAACTGCCCTGGACTGGGCACTATTAGGGCCAACATGTTCGGTACACAGCCTACTTCACAAATCCTCTACTGCCCATCCGTAGAAAACATTACAAAAATGTACAAGTTCATAAAAAAATCGAAGCTAGCAATATAAACTAAGCCCTATAAAACACATGTACATACATATATTAACACAGTAAAATTAATCACAGCCAGAGTCGAAGGCCTCCGCAGCCAGTGCTCGGTAATATTGCATTAAGTTTAACATTGTACGCTAAGCTTAATTTGTTAAATAAATAAAAGGTATGCCTAATTTTCAATTTTAATTGAAAAATTGCATTGTAAAATCTGTATTTCGTTTTCTATTAAATAAAAATTTATTTTTCAGCGGGAGGTATCCGCACTTATATTTGCATGTTCAAGTATAAGCAGCCCACAGAGCGACTTTTTTGTCGTGAATTGTCTGCAAATCTTTTTGCTGACGTGCGCGCTTTTACAAGCGATCAATTCGATACCTTCCGTAAAAAATAGTAAGTGTCTTTGGTTCTTGCATTGTCATTAATTGGTAATGCCATATCGTAAACAAAGATTCTTTGCCTATACTTTATGATTATTTCAATATATATAATTATCTACATTTCGATAGGTATTGATAAACACAATAAAACTGCATTTTTACTTTTCCGAAATATTGAAATTTTTCAAATCGTATCTAAGCGATTGTGGGCGTTAGAAACAAACTTGCGCTGCGTAGGAACTCCAAGAATCTTCATGCCAAATACCAATCTTCTAGCTTTTATAGTTTCCGAGATCTCAGCGTTCATACGGACAGACAGACAGACAGACAGACAGACAGACAGACGGACAGACGGACATGGCTAGATCGACTCGGCTAGTGATCCTGATCAAGAATATATATACTTTATGGGGTCGGGAACGCTTCCTTCTCCCTGTTACATACTTTTGCACGAATACAATATACCCTTTTCCTCTACGAGTAACGGGTATAATAACTCCTCGGTGATAAGCATTGGCTTTTTACTGACGGATCCAAGACTTCGGAATCAACCACATTCGCAGTTATCGACGCTAACAACATCATCATAGCGGGAGGGGCACTCCCCCTCTACAACTCTATATTCGTATATTACTAGCATGCCGCTTTGCCACCAGCAACCACGGCGAGTTTGTTGTCTGCACTGACAGCCTGTCGTCACTCCTGGCAATAAATATTCCCGAGTATCGGGATCCCACCATAAGAGAGGTACAAATACTAACAAAAAAACATCCAAGTAAAATCACACTCTTTTGGGTCCCTAGACATCAAGGCATAAAGGGAAACGAAGACGCGGATCAGGCAGCCCACAGCATTGGCCTATCTCCAACAATTCTTTTCACCCCAATCAACAGCAAGGACATACACAAGCAAATAGATCGAAACTTGAAAAACCAAAAGATGGAGGAATGGACCACATTCTCCCATAGATATAGCAAATACAACCCGACATGTTCAAAAATCCCTCTCCCAGCGGCAATCGGGAGACAGCAATGCAGTACTTTTATCCGGCTCCGAATTGGACACACAAAACAAACCCAAGAACACCTATTAAAAGGCACCGTCAATCCAATCTGCAGTCTCTGCGGAGGACCCTCAAACATCGACCATGGACAACTGCCCTGGACTGGGCACTATTAGGGCCAACATGTTCGGTACACAGCCTACTTCACAAATCCTCTACTGCCCATCCGTAGAAAACATTACAAAAATGTACAAGTTCATAAAAAAATCGAAGCTAGCAATATAAACTAAGCCCTATAAAACACATGTACATACATATATTAACACAGTAAAATTAATCACAGCCAGAGTCGAAGGCCTCCGCAGCCAGTGCTCGGTAATATTGCATTAAGTTTAACATTGTACGCTAAGCTTAATTTGTTAAATAAATAAAAGGTATGCCTAATTTTCAATTTTAATTGAAAAATTGCATTGTAAAATCTGTATTTCGTTTTCTATTAAATAAAAATTTATTTTTCAGCGGGAGGTATCCGCACTTATATTTGCATGTTCAAGTATAAGCAGCCCACAGAGCGACTTTTTTGTCGTGAATTGTCTGCAAAATCTTTTTGCTGACGTGCGCGCTTTTACAAGCGATCAATTCGATACCTTCCGTAAAAAATAGTAAGTGTCTTTGGTTCTTGCATTGTCATTAATTGGTAATGCCATATCGTAAACAAAGATTCTTTGCCTATACTTTATGATTATTTCAATATATATAATTATCTACATTTCGATAGGTATTGATAAACACAATAAAACTGCATTTTTACTTTTCCGAAATATTTAAATTTTTAACAATTTAATTATAAACAAAAGAAGTCGGTCAGCCATTAAAATCAATAGAATATTGAGCCTAGAATTTTATTTACTCACTCTGTGTGTTCATATTCCTCGCGGAAGGCTCGAATGGTCTTGGCCACGTCGTATTTGGCCCTGGAAATCTCGAAGTTATACTCAAGCGAAGTGCAGGCGGGCATGCAGTTGCAGGAGATTTCTACACTGTCATCGACACTCTTTGCCATCGTTTGATTCTGCAGCTGGGCGTAGAGCTCATCCTGGGCAGTTGTATAGCAGTTGATGTCACTCAGTCCGCAGACGGGAGTGCCCACAGGTTCTATACCAATATCAGTTAATTTTAAGGATTAACAAGATTAAGTTAAAGATAACTCACTGGGCATCCAGAACTTGGCACAGCCGCACTTGGCAACCGTGTAGTTGGCCAGGCATTCAGTTTGACAATTGCTTTGAGAATAGGAGCGGAAGAATCGTAGCGAGCGCTCGTCATCGAACAGGCATTGGCGTCTATATAAGATATATTCATTATATGTATTCTTGAACCCCTCACTACTCACTTTTCTGGGGTAATTTCGTGCAAATTGTCGGTGGACACGACATAAGCGGGCAGCACACTGACCAGGACCTCATCGCCATGGGGCACCAATATATAATTGCCCGACGTCAGCGGCACACTCTCCGGGGAGTTGAGAAAGACCTGTCAAATTACACATTAGCTGGGAACAGATCCACACCTATTTTGTACACACCTTATAGCCCTGTTTGAAACTACGACAATCGTAGTCAAAGTTGTGCTGCAAACCCTGCAGGAAGGCGAAGAACCCATTCTTCACCGATGAGAACACCGTCCTCTGGGGATACGCATTCTGGCCTTGGTCCACGAACCCGGTGTCCAGTGACCAATTCCCGGTTATATTGTTCCAGTGCGGCAGGTCCTGGTCGAAGTAGTTGTTGAAGTCCACCACAGCCGGGTCAATGTAGCTGATGAACTTCTCGTCCCGATAAATGTCCTTGGGTCGCAAACCATTAAACTGATAGCAGATCCCCTCGTCGGTGGCCACAAAGTCGAAGATCTTGTCGCAGAAGTAGAAGCGTCCGTTCCACTTGCAAAACGGTCCCGTCTCGTTCTTCGAGATACTCAGGTCAATCAGCGTTTGGGTTACGTCCACGTACGGCGGATGTAGTTGCGATAGCAGTGGTGTGAATCGCTGCACCACATCCGGATCGCAAATGTGCATTGCAGCCGCCATTCGAGCCAGACTGGGGGATTTGAAAAATGATCAATTTTGTCTTGGAAATACAAATTAATCAACATTAAAATATTTTGTATTTTTCCTGAAAAAGTTCTGGAATTTTATACAATTTCAATTCAATACTTATCATATCATGTTGTGTTAGTTCTTGGCTTTTTCGAACCAGGGATTTGAAAAAGGGACTAAATCTCAGATAATCAGGATCAATTTTATCTTAGAACTACGAATTAATCATTCTAATTTTTTGATTTTTCTTAAAAAGTTCTATAATACAAAAAAATTGTATCTTCGAACTAGTCTGTATTAAATTGTGCTAGCTTAAGATTCTCTTATAAACTTGCAAAAATGGATTATCCCAAAAAATATCCCTAATAATACCCCAAATACTCAACTCTTCATCCTCCAAGTCGCTGAAATTGCCATTCTGCTTGTACTCATCCCAAAGTAATCGCGATACGTTCGTATAGTCAAAGACAGTGCGTTCCATTTTGATTTCGGGGCAAATGGTAATAGTGGGAAATGGTATCTTATGCACCGGCACCAGAGTCTCATCGAACCCCAGAATGACCGGCGAGTCCTGCCATTTTAGATAGGTGTCCCAGATGAGGGAAACGGCGAAATAAACGGAAATGCAAGTGAAAAACAGCCAATAAAGTCTGGAAGTTAAGATGGTTATTACGTAGGATCTATGGGATTTCAGTTCTTCCAATAAAAACACACTTTTCGTAGATGGGCCTGTGGACCTCGAAGATATAGCGGATGCCGTGAATGGTCGTACTCTTCGCATACTCCAGCAGTAATCCTTTGCAGGCAGACAGAGTGCTACCGTATCGAATGCGAGATTTGATGATCACATCACTGGGAACATCACTCAAAGCGGCCGAGGCGATACTGGCCCGGGTATCAAAGCCGGGAAGGGTTAATAACTCCGGCCCGGGCAGAATGCTGATGCCCGACTTCTTCTCCTCATCGTCCTCTCTGATCTCGGCCATTGTCCACAAACCGGGACGCCTGGAATTCGACTAAGCTGCGCCAGCCATGTGGAGTGTCCTTTTATAGCTGTGGGTCAGCCAAAAAAAAAAACACCTCAAATGTGGGTGCGTTCTCCGGTTCCGGTGGGTCCTCGGTGCTCGGGGACTTCAATTCGCACGCACCAGCGACGCATTCATGTACTTAAGCTTAATTACAGACCCACAACGCCATAAATGTTGGGGGGAACATTTGTTAAAATACCATCTGCTAATGCTTTATTTGCATTATGCAATGGTGGGTCCTTAACTTTCAGTTTAAACTTTATTTTACAATTTATTTATATTTTTGCACCATGAAAAACACATCATTCACTGACCATTCTTAATAAATAACAGTTCACGATTAAAAATACTCATAAATATACAATGTTAACTGAGTAAGATAACAACATAATACTTATTATTTTAAAGATAAAAAAAGTTGTACTTTTAAATTTTAATTTATATTATTTGCGGGCTTTAAAATCTTTTTAAATAAACTTTTTTATATTTAAACCATTTTTTATATTTTGTATCTCTAGTTTTTTGTTAAATCGCTATTTATTGTTTTCTGTTAACACTAAATTGCTTACCTTTTCAGTCATCCTTCTTCATACCCCTGGGAACAAGAAGGAATCTTTGCCATTGTTTAGCTGTACCCAGCTTCAAATCTCATCCGCTGCGAGTTGCCGATTTTGGAAGTATCATCAGTACTTACTTTGATTTTATGCTAAAAAGATTGTCACCCATGGTCGGTATACCGGCGAACATTACTCTACTTTTTCCGAATGCTCGACATCGTTTAAACATGTTCCTGGAATTTAGTGGGATTCTCTCCTTTTATGCAGGACTGTTGGACTGGTGATAGGCATTGGTATCGTCTGGCGGCATTCGTGCGTGGTTTGATTTTGTCTGCGTAGCGATGCACACACTCCACCTCTTCGAATATCTGGCTCAGTTGCTGGCACTTATTTGGGGACATTGTCATCGATATAAAACGGAGAGCGGGCCTTTTGCAATGTCCATTGGTCAAGAGGCATACGTCCGTATTTTTCGAATATTCAGCCATCTCTGTGTGGGTTTGGGTTTGGCTTTCTGCAGTTTTTAGCCTTCCTTTTTTTGGCGCATTATCAGAGTGTGTGCATCGGCATTTTAGTTTCGCGTGAAATTCACTCACGACTTGTAATTATTTAATTTTATTGTTTGTTTGTGCGCGGAGCGCTCGACAGGGAACAACGCCTTGTTCGTTTGCCGGGGAGAGAGTGCCAGTGCCTACTGTTTAACAACAAGATTTCGGTATCAGATCAATTGGCTAAAGGCCTTTTAAAACTACACTAAATTATTATGTAGATAAGTATTGTACAGTGGGCGTCATTCGCTTTTTTATTTGCCTGCAAATCGCATTCGCATTGGGGCGTCAAATTCTGTTTTTCTGTGGGGCTCGAATATGGTTATTAGTCATTAGGCTTATAGAGATAATTATTACTGGTAAGCGGTGGGCTTAACATGCCCTTAACTGAATTGATAAATGGACTTAATGAGCGGTACTTATTGAATCACGAATCTAAACTGTACACAAATTACTAAGCTTACGTTTACGTAAACAAAAAAAAAACTGGGACAGGTTGGTAGCTCAAAATCAATAAGATATGTCCGAATATGACAAAATAATTCAATTCAATTCTATTTATTTGCTTTTTGAAATCCACAAACGCAGAAACAGTTCAAGAGCTCTCGGGTAATTCAGTTTAAATTATTCATATTTTAATGTGTTCCCACATAGAGGCCATGCTCCAAAACGACACAAAATTCTCAATGGCCTGTCTGCATTTTAAATATTTTTACTTTTTGCCTTGAGTGTGTGCATTTGATGGAACTGTAAATTAAATTGGCGAGTGCTCCGAAACGTCACGACAGTCTACATATTTTAGCAATTCTATTTGAATAATTGACGCATGGTTTTGTGGGTGGGCTGAAAAATATCCGGAATTAGCCTTTGAAGGGTCCAATATAAAACTGTTGAAGAGTTGTAAATTTGCCAAATACTTTTTCCAAACAGAGATATTTATTAAAAATTTACAATGGTCAAGGGAATGAAAAATAAAATAATACAAGAAAATAGATTGCAAACAAAGCTCTGAAAATTCCAGCGTTGGAATTCTCTATTTTGAAATTTGGCAATAGAATTCCATTTTTGTGATGGCTTTTATTGCCGCTGGTTATTTAGATGAGAAATTTGGTGACATTTTGTATTTAATTGGGAGTTCTATATAAATTTTCCCTACATTTGCTTCAATGTGGTCTATAATTTGCAGGATATACACATGTTAATGCCTTGACTTTTTCAATTCCACTTTTGTCAGTTGAATGGCAAAAGCTGGGAGATTATATATGGCATCATGAGACACGTTATGATCTCATCAATTCGGGCTGCCTGCCATCGAGGGCATAACTACGAACATTCATAACCTCCCCGTCCACATCCACACATATGGACGACTGTTATTCCCTTGTGGCAAGCAGTCCTTCAACTCCCGACTCCCAACTTGGCCGATTCGCATTTGTTTATAAATTATGGGCGCAGAGACAAAGCTGACTGCAGCTGCTGATGAGTTGAGTTGAGTTGAGTTGAGTTGAGCAATACGTAACTT
>JBAMCF010001025.1:0-84600 GCA_037075285.1 Drosophila lutescens
TAAACAGAAGCGATACGGGACATTTTGGGAAAAGGATATACCCGAAAATAACGAGGAATTTTTCAAAGAGAGCTTTCGGATGGAGAAGAAGACCTTTTCGTTCTTGGTGGATCGGCTTGGAGTTCTGGCTAAAAAGGACACAAACTGGCGAGCTGCAACTCCTCTGGAAAAGAGGATTGCTATTGCCCTATATACCTTGGGATCAACCTCGGAATATCGATCCGTTGGAAGGCTTTTCGGAGTGGCACAAAACACGGTGTGCAAAATTCTCCACGAATTTTGCCGGGCTCTCATATTGGAGCTCGGAAGTGAGTTTATGTCTCCCGACTACCTAACTCCAGATAAAGTTGACGAATGTGTCAAGGGGTTCGAAGCAATTGGGTTTCCACAGTGTCTAGGAGCAATTGGTAAGACATCACTTCAACAATATACATTTTTTAGATGGGTGCCACATTGAAATTAAACCGACAGCAGCAGAAGCAGTAGACCATCACAATTACAAGGGTTGGTACTCAATTGTACTATTCGCTCTCGTGGATTACAGGTAAATTACCTTTTTCTAAGTGCTCAACAGTCTTCTTATATTTTATATATACTACAGATATAAATTCACTTACGTTAACATCGGATCTGCAGGGCGATGCCACGACTCTGCAATTTTCCAAAGGTCTAGCCTGGCCAGAAAAATGGTCTCTACTCCTTTTCTTCAGGAGAAAACCAGAGAAATTTGCGGCGTAGAAGTTCCAGTGCTGCTTATTGGGGACTCGGCCTTTCGGTTCTCGCGAACACTGATGAAACCGTATCCCTTTTCCACAACTGCATCCGCAGAGCAGCGGAATTTTAACTACAATCTCTCTAAAGCCAGGCGAGTTGTAGAGAATGCATTCGGCCATTTAAAGGCAAGATTCCGGTTTATCGGAAAAGGTTTAGACAGCCATTATAAAAACAATAATGGAGTGATTCTTGCCTGCTGCATTTTGCATAATATTTTAAATGAGCACAACAGCACAATTAATGACAATTGGCAACCGACTGCAAGTGACCTACGCGAACAACCGTTGCGTACTAATATGTCTGCAGATTTCAGCCAGCCTGCTGAAAGAGTGCGATCAGCTATCGCCCAATATTGCCAAAATATAAATAAATAAAGTTTATTAAATACAAATATGTTTGATTTTGTTTTATTTTAACTTCATGTTAATTTGATTAGCTACTTCTTATTGTTTCTAGTTATTCTGACGCCTCAAGAGCTCCAACAAATCAGTTTGGAACTGAGCTTGGCTGTCTGCCATTCTAGACATTATTTCAGTCTGCGCTCGCTGCTCATCCAGCCTGTCCCTGGCTATCTCTACAAGCTCGGCCTTGTGGTCTAATTTGGCGCGCTTTGCAGGGGGCCCATTGCTTCCTGAGCGTTGGCTTCGCTGCAGATAGAGGCTTCATTGTCCTCGGGGTCCTCATCCAATGTCTCCACAAAGTATTCATTCCAGTCTGCAGTAAATACATAATGTTAGTCAATAATAAACTAGAAATGAACTCTGGGGACATACTCTCGTTCTCCAAGTTGGACTTCTCCATGTTGTGGATGCGGAATGCACCCAGGAACGAGTGAAGCAACTCGTAGTGCTGCCACGAAGAAGGAGCGCCACCACTTGGCCCCATCTTATTTTTCTCCTGCCTGCAAGGATTAACATAATGGAATTATTTTAGAATATATTAACGACGGTTGCAAATAAAAGTTACCTGTACTTCTTGGTCAGGTTCTCAATTTTTGTCCGTACGTCTTTGTAATCTATGTCTAACCCAGCCTCCATCATAGACTGGGCCATCTCCATATAAATATGGACATTTTTGCGGTTGCTTCGCAACTGCTCGACGTTCTCCTGCCAAACGTCGATCAGCAGGAGCTCTATCTCCACAGTCCACCTCAGCTTGCCGGTGTTGGTTCGCGTAATTTCAACTTCAAAATGAATAACAATGAATAATTATAAATTAAAATAGCTTTTATTGTGCATCCCTGTTTGTTCAGCGCCATCCATTTTTCAAATGTTCCCTGCCATTCTTGTTTACATTTTCGCTGTGAATGTTCCAATTCTCACTGTCAAGAAGAAGAATTCAGAGCTGCACCGAAAAATCATCGCCTAACTATCGCATAAAAGAGCCCGTCAAAGTCCGTTAAAATTGGATGGCGGACTAACTGGGAAATTTTCGGATCGGCAAAACCTTACGGACCATCCGTTCAACGGATGGTAGATGGTGGATGGAGCTCTGTGGGAAGACCCTATTATAGTTTCTAAACGACAGCTACAGACTAATCGCGTTGCCTTTGGTAAAATTGGTAAATGCAATAGTTAACAATTTATGGCTAAAAGTTGTTTTTTAAATCACTTTTTAGCTATTTTCTCAAAAACGGCTCTAACGATTTCTTTTTAACTTTGAAACTACATAGCCCTTGAGATTCCTCATAAAACTGCACGTTTGGGTGTAATTGAGCGATGAAAAGTGGAACCCGTTTCAGATTAGTATGAAAAACATTTAATGCTTACTTGAATGCCCAAAAACCAATTTGGCGAGAACAAATTCTTATTAGACATTTTCAAGGTATAAGTCTAACTTTCATATTTAATTTAAATTCCTTGAAAATTCGCCTCGCGGCTAATGACCCCATATATACAAATGCACCACGCCTCTTTTTTTAATGTTTTTAATTTTTAATTGCAAGTTATTCAATGTATTTTTAAACAATTAGTGTGGCCTTACTACTACGTATGACTTCTTAAATGAATCTAGTATTTTTAGAGGAATACTATGTTTTTGGCCCTGGTCACACTTTTCATTCCCATGTGAGATCTCAAAAAACAAAACAAACAAATTTACAAATTTTCTTTAAAAACCACCTGATAAAGTGCTTATAATGGATAAACCCATCGTATTTATGTTGGGTCCGGTGGGGATAATTGGCTCTTCGCACTTAGTTAGTTTTATTTCTACTGAAAATGCGCTTAATTTGAGGGGTCATATCAGAAAATCGGACGCTCCGTTCAAAAGTTATACCGAAAATAAATTTGCTGGGGCCTAGTCAAAATGAAAATTTAATTCTGTTTGTCAGTTTGTCCGCTTGTCAGTTTGTCCAAAATATGTTTTTTAAGTTATGAAAATTTGATATGACGTTCATCACATCGATATAAAAAACTTTTGTTCTACCACTTTTGGAAAAACCCTCTAGTTTAGCGGGAAAACAGCTATAAATAGCTAAAATTCGGAAAGCCGTAACTACTACTACTACTCTATACTACTAGAGCTACAGACTTGTGCTGAATCTCGTTTGAAAGGTATTTTTAAATGCTATAAACGCCTTCTATATGCAATTTGTGTAAATGTAAAAGTTAAAAAGATATGAACAAAAAAAAATTTTTTAACTTTTTTTTTAAGTTTTTTTATTTTTCTCAAAAACGGCTCTAACGATTTTCTTTAAAACTTTAAACTGTACAGCCCTTGCGATTCCTTAAATTTTGGTATATAACACATTACTGTAAAAAGTCACGTTTAAAAGTTATTCAGAATCGCCACTTTTGCCAGCTCAACACAATTAAGCTGCCTAAGCATTGAATTTTGTATGTGCGTATCCAAACTGTATTTTAAGGTCAGGGAATCGTTAAAATTGTTTTAAACTGTTCCATTATACAATTCTATAAATAAATACATAAATAAATACATAAATAAATAA
The DNA here is from genome assembly GCA_037075285.1 of Drosophila lutescens. Lineage (NCBI taxonomy): Eukaryota > Metazoa > Arthropoda > Insecta > Diptera > Drosophilidae > Drosophila > Drosophila lutescens. The sequence goes on from JBAMCF010001025.1 coordinate 3,725, forward strand.
ATAAATAAATAAATAAATAAATAAATAAATAAATAAATAAATAAATAAATAAATAAATAAATAAATAAATAAATAAATAAATAAATAAATAAATAAATAAATACAGACTCGTGCTATACCTCGTTAAAAAGGTAATTTAAAATGCTAATCGCGTTGCCTTTAGTTAAATTGGCTAAATGCAATAGTTTAAAATTTATGGCTTAAAGTTGCTTTTTTAAATTACTATTTATCTATTTTCTCAAAAACGGCTCTAACGATTTCTTTTTAACTTTGAAACTACATAGCCCTTGAGATTCCTCAACTTTTGATGTATAACACTCTTTCTCATAAAACTGCACGTTTGGGTGTAATTGAGCGATGAAAAGTGGAACCCGTTTCAGATTAGTATGAAAAACATTTAATGCTTACTTGAATGCCCAAAAACCAATTTGGCGAGAACAAATTCTTATTAGACATTTTCAAGGTATAAGTCTAACTTTCATATTTAATTTAAATTCCTTGAAAATTCGCCTCGCGGCCTATGGCCCCATATATACAAATGCACCACGCCTCTTTTATACCCTTGCAGAGGGTATTATGATTTCAGTCAGAAGTTTGCAACGCAGTGAAGGAGACGTTTCCGACCCCATAAAGTATATATATTCTTGATCAGCATCACTAGACGAGTCGATCTAGCCATGTCCGTCTGTCCGTCTGTCCGTCTGTTTCTACGCAAACTAGTCTCTCAGTTTTAAAGCTATCGGGCTAAAACTTTCCCAAAAGTCTTATATCTATTGCAGGTAGTATATAAGTCGGAACGAGCCGGATCGGACAACTATATCATATAGCTCCCATAGAAATAGTCGGGAAAAAAATGTAAAAAAAATTATATCTTGGGTGTTTTTGAACATATCACCTCCTACTTTTGGAAATACCATTTTGTATCTAATTCTGAATTTCGAATAAATTTTTATCAAAATCGGACGACTATATCATATAGCTGCCATAGGAACGATAAAATAATTAATGGGAATATAATAGGAAATAAATTATTGCTTCGTTGGTTTTTATTGTATTCTCTTCTACTCTGGGATGTGACTCTTTTCGAATGTTTTCGAATTTCGATTTTAATTTTATCAATATCGAACTACTACATCATATAGCTGCCATAGGAACGATCAAAAAATTAATGTGAAATAATAGGAAATTTAACATTTTTGCGTTTTGTAAATTAATAGAATGATCTGCAAGGGTATATAAGCTTCGGCTTGCCGAAGCTAGCTTCCTTTCTTGTTTTTTAATGTTTTATTTAATTATTAATTGCAAGTTATTCAATGTATTTTTAAACAATTAGTTTGGCCTTACTACGTAACATTTTCTTACTTACGTATAACGTAAGACTTCTTAAATGAATCTAGTATTTTTAGAGGAATACTATGTTTTTGGCCCTGGTCACACTTTTCATTCCCATGTGAGATCTCAAAAAACAAAACAAACAAATTTACAAATTTTCTTTAAAAACCACCTGATAAAGTGCATTTAATGGATAAACCCATCGTGTTTATGTTATTATACAGGTGAGTACATGGGTGCAACTTACAGTGCTTTGTGTTTGGTTATTAATGTATAGTTTTTTATATCGCTGCTGACATACATATGTAGATCACTATGGACGGCAGTCCATGTTGTGACGAAGCGCACCAGGAGAGTGTGCGAAGGCGACTACTATTATATAGCCGCAAAATTGAAAATCTGCTGTGATAGTCCGATCGTAATGAGTAATACACCAAATTAAAGGTATTGCTAAATCTTAAAGGATTGCATACCAAGACCTCAAGAAAATCAATTGGTTTGGGAGAGAGAGCGGTGAAAGTGTAAAAGTGAAAATTTAGAAATTTGGATCTGTTGGGGCCGGTGGGGATAATTTGCCCCCCGGACTACGTTAGTTGTATTCCAACTGAAAATGCGCTTAATATGAGGGGTCATATGAGATCGGACGCTCCGTTCAAAAGTTATACCGAAAACAAATTTGCTGGGGCCTAGTCAAAATGAAAATTTAATTCTGTTTGTCAGTTTGTCCGCTTGTCAGTTTGTCCAAAATATGTTTTTTAAGTTATGAAAATTTGATATGACGTTCATCACATCGATATAAAAAACTTTTGTTCTACCACTTTTGGAAAAACCCTCTAGTTTAGCGGGAAAACAGCTATAAATAGCTAAAATTCGGAAAGCCGTAACTACTACTACTACTCTATACTACTAGAGCTACAGACTTGTGCTGAATCTCGTTTGAAAGGTATTTTTAAATGCTATAAACGCCTTCTATATGCAATTTGTGTAAATGTAAAAGTTAAAAAGATATGAACAAAAAAAATTTTTTAACTTTTTTTTAAGTTTTTTTATTTTTCTCAAAAACGGCTCTAACGATTTTCTTTAAAACTTTAAACTGTACAGCCCTTGCGATTCCTTAAATTTTGGTATATAACACATTACTGTAAAAAGTCACGTTTAAAAGTTATTCAGAATCGCCACTTTTGCCAGCTCAACACAATTAAGCTGCCTAAGCATTGAATTTTGTATGTGCGTATCCAAACTGTATTTTAAGGTCAGGGAATCGTTAAAATTGTTTTAAACTGTTCCATTATACAATTCTATAAATAAATACATAAATAAATAAATAAATAAATAAATATATAAATAAATAAATAAATAAATAAATAAATAAATAAATAAATAAATAAATAAATAAATAAATAAATAAATAAATAAATAAATAAATAAATAAATAAATAAATAAATAAATAAATAAATAAATACAGACTCGTGCTATACCTCGTTAAAAAGGTAATTTAAAATGCTAATCGCGTTGCCTTTGGTTAAATTGGCTAAATGCAATAGTTTAAAATTTATGGCTTAAAGTTGCTTTTTTAAATTACTATTTATCTATTTTCTCAAAAACGGCTCTAACGATTTCTTTTTAACTTTGAAACTACATAGCCCTTGAGATTCCTCAACTTTTTATATATAACACTCTTTCTCATAAAACTGCACGTTTGGGTGTAATTGAGCGATGAAAAGTGGAACCCGTTTCAGATTAGTATGAAAAACATTTAATGCTTACTTGAATGCCCAAAAACCAATTTGGCGAGAACAAATTCTTATTAGACATTTTCAAGGTATAAGTCTAACTTTCATATTTAATTTAAATTCCTTGAAAATTCGCCTCGCGGCCTATGGCCCCATATATACAAATGCACCACGCCTCTTTTATACCCTTGCAGAGGGTATTATGATTTCAGTCAGAAGTTTGCAACGCAGTGAAGGAGACGTTTCCGACCCCATAAAGTATATATATTCTTGATCAGCATCACTAGACGAGTCGATCTAGCCATGTCCGTCTGTCCGTCTGTCCGTCTGTTTCTACGCAAACTAGTCTCTCAGTTTTAAAGCTATCGGGCTAAAACTTTCCCAAAAGTCTTATATCTATTGCAGGTAGTATATAAGTCGGAACGAGCCGGATCGGACAACTATATCATATAGCTCCCATAGAAATAGTCGGGAAAAAAATGTAAAAAAAATTATATCTTGGGTGTTTTTGAACATATCACCTCCTACTTTTGGAAATACCATTTTGTATCTAATTCTGAATTTCGAATAAATTTTTATCAAAATCGGACGACTATATCATATAGCTGCCATAGGAACGATAAAATAATTAATGGGAATATAATAGGAAATAAATTATTGCTTCGTTGGTTTTTATTGTATTCTCTTCTACTCTGGGATGTGACTCTTTTCGAATGTTTTCGAATTTCGATTTTAATTTTATCAATATCGAAGTACTACATCATATAGCTGCCATAGGAACGATCAAAAAATTAATGTGAAATAATAGGAAATTTAACATTTTTGCGTTTTGTAAATTAATAGAATGATCTGCAAGGGTATATAAGCTTCGGCTTGCCGAAGCTAGCTTCCTTTCTTGTTTTTTAATGTTTTATTTAATTATTAATTGCAAGTTATTCAATGTATTTTTAAACAATTAGTTTGGCCTTACTACGTAACATTTTCTTACTTACGTATAACGTAAGACTTCTTAAATGAATCTAGTATTTTTAGAGGAATACTATGTTTTTGGCCCTGGTCACACTTTTCATTCCCATGTGAGATCTCAAAAAACAAAACAAACAAATTTACAAATTTTCTTTAAAAACCACCTGATAAAGTGCATATAATGGATAAACCCATCGTGTTTATGTTATTATACAGGTGAGTACATGGGTGCAACTTACAGTGCTTTGTGTTTGGTTATTAATGTATAGTTTTTTATATCGCTGCTGACATACATATGTAGATCACTATGGACGGCAGTCCATGTTGTGACGAAGCGCACCAGGAGAGTGTGCGAAGGCGACTACTATTATATAGCCGCAAAATTGAAAATCTGCTGTGATAGTCCGATCGTAATGAGTAATACACCAAATTAAAGGTATTGCTAAATCTTAAAGGATTGCATACCAAGACCTCAAGAAAATCAATTGGTTTGGGAGAGAGAGCGGTGAAAGTGTAAAAGTGAAAATTTAGAAATTTGGATCTGTTGGGGCCGGTGGGGATAATTTGCCCCCGGACTACGTTAGTTGTATTCCAACTGAAAATGCGCTTAATATGAGGGGTCATATGAGATCGGACGCTCCGTTCAAAAGTTATACCGAAAACAAATTTGCTGGGGCCTAGTCAAAATGAAAATTTAATTCTGTTTGTCAGTTTGTCCGCTTGTCAGTTTGTCCAAAATATGTTTTTTAAGTTATGAAAATTTGATATGACGTTCATCACATCGATATAAAAAACTTTTGTTCTACCACTTTTGGAAAAACCCTCTAGTTTAGCGGGAAAACAGCTATAAATAGCTAAAATTCGGAAAGCCGTAACTACTACTACTACTCTATACTACTAGAGCTACAGACTTGTGCTGAATCTCGTTTGAAAGGTATTTTTAAATGCTAAACACGCCTTCTATATGCAATTTGTGTAAATGTAATAGTTAAAAAGATATGAAGAAAAGAAATTTTTCTTTAAAATTTTTTTTTATTTTTTTTTTGTTTTTCTCAAAAACGGCTCTAACGATTTTCTTTAAAATTTGAATTTTGTATGTGCGTACCCAAACTGTATTTTAAGGTCAGGGAATTGTTAAAATTGTTTTAAACTGTTCCATTATACAATTCTATAAATAAATAAATAAATAAATAAATATATAAATACATAAATACATAAATACATAAATACATAAATACATAAATACATAAATACATAAATACATAAATACATAAATACATAAATACATAAATACATAAATACATAAATACATAAATACATAAATACATAAATACATAAATACATAAATACATAAATACATAAATACATAAATACATAAATACATATACATAAATACATAAATACATAAATACATAAATACATAAATACATAAATACATAAATACATAAATACATAAATACATAAATACATAAATACATAAATACATAAATACATAAATACATAAATACATAAATACATAAATACATAAATACATAAATACATAAATACATAAATACATAAATACATAAATACATAAATACATAAATACATAAATACATAAATACATAAATACATAAATACATAAATACATAAATACATAAATACATAAATACATAAATACATAAATACATAAATACATAAATACATAAATACATAAATACATAAATACATAAATACATAAATACATAAATACATAAATACATAAATACATAAATACATAAATACATAAATACATAAATACATAAATACATAAATACATAAATACATAAATACATAAATACATAAATACATAAATACATAAATACATAAATACATAAATACATAAATACATAAATACATAAATACATAAATACATAAATACATAAATACATAAATACATAAATACATAAATACATAAATACATAAATACATAAATACATAAATACATAAATACATAAATACATAAATACATAAATACATAAATACATAAATACATAAATACATAAATACATAAATACATAAATACATAAATACATAAATACATAAATACATAAATACATAAATACATAAATACATAGATTCATAAATAAATAAATACATACATAAATAAATAAATAAACAAATAAATAAATTATCAAATAAATAAATAATTTAAAAAATAAAAAAATTTATAGGGAATTAAATAAATAAATACCTAAATCACTATGGACGGCAGTTCATGTAGTGACGAAGCGCACCAGGAGAGTGTGCGAAGGCGACTGCTATATATAGCCGCAAAATTGAAAATTTGCTGTGATAGTCCGATCGTAATGAGTAATACACCAAATTAAAGGTATTGCTAAAACTTAAAGGTTTGCATACCAAGACCTCAAGAAAATCAATTGGTTTGGGAGAGAGAGCGGTGAAAGTGTAAAAGTGAAAATTTAGAAATTTGGATCTGTTGGGTCCGGTGGGGATAATTGGCTCTTCGCACTTAGTTAGTTTTATTTCTACTGAAAATGCGCTTAATTTGAGGGGTCATATCAGAAAATCGGACGCTCCCTTCAAAAGTTATACCGAAAACAAATTTGCGGGGGCCTAGTCAAAATGAAAATTTAATTCTGTTTGTCAGTTTGTCCGCTTGTCAGTTTGTCCGCTTGTCAGTTTGTCCAAAATATGTTTTTTAAGTTCTGAAAATTTTATATGACGTTCATCACATCGATATAAAAAACTTTTGTTCGACCACTTTTGGGAAAACCCTCTAGTTTAGAGGGAAAACAGCTATATATAAATGCTATAAACGCCTTCTATATGCAATTTGTGTAAATGTAAAAGTTAAAAAGATTTAAACAAAAAAATTTTTTAAACATTTTTTTTTAGCTTTTTTTAATTTTTTTCAAAAACGGCTCTAACGATTTTCTTTAAAACTTTAAACTGTATAGCCCTTGCGATTCCTTAAATTTTGGTATATAACACATTACTGTAACGTTTAAAAGTTATTCAGAAACGAAAATCGCCACTTTTGCCAGCTCAACACAACTAAGCTGCCTAAGCATTGAATTTTGTATGTGCGTATCCAAACTGTATTTTGTGAGGAACCGTAAAACGGCCCCCCACAATTGCCGGATAATTTTATAGACACGTAGGAATTTTTTGTAGACGTGTAAGAATTTTTGAAGTCATATAGGAATATTTTATAGCCATGTAAGACTTATGAAGAGATTAATATTAGTTTAGCTTTTAAATAGCCAACATACCCAACATCATCAGCACCCACACACCGGCGAACACTCTCGCTTCCCCTTATCATCCACACATCAGCACCCACATGGAACGCAACGCTCTCATCAGTGCACATCAGCATCTACACGCTCATCAGCATCCACACACCGGCGAACACTCTCGCTTCCCCTTATAATCCACACATCAGCACCCACACGGAACGCAACGCTCTCATCACCCACACATCTGCACCTGCACGCTCTTAGCATCCACACGATCGAACCAAATGGCATCCAACTCGATCGGTGTTTACGAGCAAAGGGGAAAAAGCTGAAGAGCAGCGGCAGCGACGAGGCAATGCCAAAAGAGGGGTATGTCAGCAGATATGGAGGAGAGGGAGTTTTAATGACTCCTGAGGCTTCGCGCGCGCCAGTCAATTAAATCATGATAACTCCGCAAAACCCCGGGAAACCCGCCCCGCCGTGAAACCGAACAAGTGCAAAAAGACGACAAGTGAAAATGTCGAGTGATTGTGGTGAAGGAGTGGAAGCAGTCTACGACCCGGTTGCCGCCGCAGGGGCATGGGAAATCGACTGGCTGGATCTGCTGTGGGAGGAAACGTAAGCGCTCGCTTTATTTTTCCCGATCTTTAAACATTCTTCGACCGACTTGACTAGAGTTGCGTGGCAAAGACTTTGTACGCCCCTCAGAAAAAACCCAAATTCGACAAAAGAACAATAAATGAACCAAAGTGCTTCGCACTAAAATCTATATCGCCTGTTATATTCTGTGTGTGTGTGTGATTTTAGGAGGGGAAATTAAATTCGCCAGTCCTTTATTTTTCCCCATCTAGGACAACCCTTCCGCCGATCGTGGTCGAACCGTGTGATGGCTAAGGATTGCGACGGAGTCTTGCACTCGATTGTCGGATCCGAAGCTATCACCGGTCCTGGGGTACGCAGTGGCCGTGGATCACGACGGAGTCTTGCACTCGTTTGTCGGGTCTAAGGGCAGTGCGGATCCCGGAGCGTGTGGCGGGTGGAGATTTCAACGGAGTCCTGTACTCGATTGTCGAAATCTAAACCCGCTGCAGGTCGGCATCTTTGGGAAACAACCCCGGCCACAGGGCCCGTCTAGGGTTGGTTATTCTCGCCCCCTCCCTTAAGTCCTTGAACTTAAACAAATTATTGTAAGTGACCCTGGGAGCCCTGAGTAACTATCCCAGCCTGAGAGCTTCCTTACATGGCGCCCGAACAGGGACTTCAAGGATACGGAATTTTTTTAATAAAATTTTTCCGCAAAAAAAAAAAATAATAACATAATTTTTTTTCCTCAAGAAAATTTTTTTTTTTTTTTTGTGGGGGTATATGGCGTAAAGACCCATGAGATAGGCACCCAGATCCTATGAGCAGAACCAGGGAAGAGAAAGGATTTTTTTGTTTAATCACACACACACAGAGTTTTCCCTAAGATGGCGATATTTTCGATTTTTTCCCTCTACGAAACCGCGGATAGCCGCGACGGAGTCTTGGACTCGTTTGTCGAATCCGAAGCTTTCCGGTCCCGGAGCGCGAAGCGGCCTTGGATCACGACGGAGCTACGCTCGTTTGTCGGATCCACGAGCACGCGGAAAATTTCCCCCCCCCCTCTCGCTCCCCACGCTGTCCCGAACGCGGCGGACACGTGGCCGGCATCGGGAAGAGGGGGCACAATTTTTTTAAGCCCTTCTCGGCCGTGGATCACGACGGAGCTACGCTCGTTTGTCGGATCCAGGAGCACGCGAAAAAAATTATTTCCCCCCCCCCCCTCTCGCTCCATACGCTGTCCCGAACGCGGCGGACACGTGGCCGGCATCGGGAAGAGGGGACACAAATTTTTTTTCTCTCCTCTCTCGCCTCCCACGCTGTCCCGAACGCGGCGGACACGTGGCCGGCGACTATAAGAGGAGCACCGCGGGCAACCAGAAGGCAGTCAAGCTCCGGCCCTCAATCGGGGAACATCGTCGCGCACAACCAAGCACCAGTGAAAACTCTAAAGGATCCCAGTATCCTTCTCGTGTAAACCAAGGATCCCAGTATCCTTCCCGTGCAAACCAAGGATCCCAGTATCCTTCTCGTGTAAACCAAGGATCCCAGTATCCTTCCCGTGCAAACCAAGGATCCCAGTATCCTTCCAGTGCAAACCAGGACCCTAGTCCTGCAAAATATTCGGCACCCTCGCTCCGAATTATTTTTTCGTGCGCAACTAAGCGGCAGTATTGTTTTTATATACAATTTTTCGGAAACCATGGGTATAAGGTGGATATCCTATCGCCGCAAGGATGAGCTACAGCTCCTCTCAGCCGAGTTCGGGTTATCTCAAGGAGGAACGGTCGAGGAACTGCGCAGTCGGCTAGCAACTTTCCTCACCCGTGAGGACCTTGAGCCAGCACTCCAGGACCGAGCCAATGAGTTGGCTGCAACATTCCCAGAAGCAGCCACACCCAGGGATAAATCACCGAGCCCTTTGGGGGGACAAGAACCCAGGGAACAGAAGATAAACACACCGGGCGTCGACACCGGAAGCACCGCCCTCCGACTGGAAGTACCGCCAGGCAACCGACCAGCGATGAACACCAACTCGGACTCTCCCGCACGCGAGGAAATATCATCCGCGGCTTTGGCGGAAAAGTTACGAAACTGGGGTATTTCGTTCGACGGACGGAACGACCCGCTCACATTTATCGAGAGACTGGAAGTACAAGCCGAGGCATACCGAATCGGGACCGCACGACTCCCCAGGGTAATCTCCGGATAGCTGACGGGAAAAGCGGAAAGTTGGTACCGCAGCTTTCAGATGCAGGACGTGACGTGGGAAATCTTTAGGAGGGAATTCGTGGATTTCTTCCTACCACCACAATACTTCCAGCGATTGGAAGACACGATCCGGACAAGGTATCAGCGACCGGACGAGAGCTGCAAGGAGTGATGCAGCGGGCAAAGTTTACCCCGGCGCAGGAACTGGAACGACTCTATCAGAACCTTCGACCGGAATACCAGTTGTTCGTGAGACGACAAGACTTCGAGGATCTAGCCACGCTGATCCAACGGGCCACGGCCTACGAGATCACACGCGACCGCGATCGAGCGCTTCACGTCAATTACCTAGCAGCGATGCCACACCGACAAGCCAGGCGATTCCAGGCTCCCACACCACCCACAGGAAACACAGGTAACCCCCTAGAACTTCCCCGTACCCCGGCGACCGATCGGATGTTGGCACAGGTACCCGAACATCCTATCAATGTCCGTAACGCTTGTCACCCATGCGGAGAACCCGGACACTTCAGCGAGGGGTGTTCCAATCCCCAGGTCCTGTTCTGCTGGGAGTGTGGAAGGAGGGGAGTGAGGACCAACGCATGCTGTCGAGCTCGAAACCCGGGAAACGGACCGAGTCCTCGCCCATCCGGGGAGCCAGCGAGGACCACGCACCAAGGACCCCAGAACTAACCCCACCTTTACGGTTTGAAGGGGGACGCATCGTGGCGACGGTAATCATCGAAGGGAAAACATTTTACGCTACCCTGGACACCGGGGCGTCCCGGAGCTTTATCAGCGCGAAGGTAGCCAACGACATCGATAACGATAACCGCAGGGATGTGAGAACCAAGATTGCCCTGGCAGACGGATCCACCACCGACGTCACCCACGCCCTGACCACCACCGTAACCCTAGGGCGGGACACCGCTAAGACCACACTGCTAACACTACCGTCCATCTTGGACGAGATCATCCTCGGAATCGATTTTCTCTGCGGGATCAAGACCACTATCCAGTGTGGGAAAGCCCAGTTGTCCCTGTCCTACTATAACCCGCCGCCAACAAACAGAAGCCAGCCACCTACGGTCACCCCACGAGTAGCTGCCATCGGTCCAAGCACCATCAGACCGACGCCATCACCACGCTGCACGGTATCACCCGTAGTAGCCCCTCGACAATCGCCGCCCCGACTACCAGTCAGCGCGCCTACCGCAACAGCCCCTCGACAATCGCCGCCCCGACTACCAGTCAGCGCGCCTACCGCAGCGGCCCCTCGACAATCGCCGCCCCGACTACCAGTCAGCGCGCCTACCGCAGCAGCCCCTCGACAATCGCCGCCCCGACTACCAGTCAGCGCGCCTACCGCAGCAGCCCCTCGACAATCGCCGCCCTGACTACCAGTCAGCGCGCCTACCGCAACAGCCCTTCGACAATCGCCGCCCCGACTACCAGTCAGCGCCCCTTTCGAAAGTCACCCACGACTACCCATCAACCGAGACAATCCCAGAAGGCCACAGCCAGCCTAGCAACGGTCATCACCGAAGGACCCGAGGAATCCCGGATCCAAGCCTTTCTCGAGGCAGAACTAGCGCCATTTGATCATATGACCGGTACCTCGCACATAGCCGAGCATAGTATCGTCATGAAGGACGACAAGCCCATCAAACAGAGGTACTTCCCGAAGAACCCTGCCATGCAGAAAATCATCAACGAACAAGTTGATGAGCTGCTTCGCGACGGACGCATCGAACCATCCCGGAGTCCTCACAGCGCACCCATCGTCCTCGTCGGCAAAAAGACAGGAGATGTGCGCATGTGCGTGGACTACCGCCAGCTCAACGCTCACTCGGTGCCCGACGCCTATCCATTACCGCGGATAGGACACATCTTAGAAAGACTGCGCAATGCCAAGTTTATATCGACGCTAGATCTCAAAAGCGGGTACTGGCAGATCCCGGTGGCCCCAGACAGCCGCGCCTGTACCGCATTTACCGTGCCAGGCCGCGGGCTCTTCCAGTGGAAAGTAATGCCATTTGGCTTGCATTCGGCTCCTGCTACATTTCAGCGGGCATTGGACACTGATAAACATACCTCACGCCTTTGCCTATCTGGATGACATCATCGTCATCGGGACCTCATTGGACGAACACTTCACCAACCTACGGGAAGTACTCCGACGACTCAGGCAGGCCAACTTGAAGCTGAACAAGGCGAAGTGTAAGTTTTTCCAGCATAGCATAACTTACCTAGGGCACGTCATCAGCGAAGACGGGATCCATACCGACCCAGACAAGATAGCCGCGGTAAGAGAACTCAAGCCACCCACTAACTGCAAGGAACTTCGACGGTGTCTAGGGATAGCATCCTGGTACCGGCGATTTGTGGAGAACTTCGCCACAATCGTCCAACCAATGTCCGCCCTACTCAGGAAGGGAAGGAAATGGACCTGGAGCGACCCTCAGCAACAGGCATTTGAGGACCTGAAAAAGAAGCTCACCAAGGCACCAGTATTGGCCTGCCCGGACTTCAACCTCAAATTCCAGCTACAAACCGACGCAAGCGACTTCGGCCTTGGAGCCGTTTTAACCCAGCAAGTCGATGGAAACGAACGAGTCATCGCCTATGCCAGCAGGAGGTTGCTTGCAGCGGAAGAGAACTACTCTGCTACGGAGAAGGAGTGCCTTGCGATAGTGTGGGCGATCAGAAAAATGAGGTGCTACCTCGAGGGATACCGATTTGACGTCATAACAGACCACCTTGCACTGAAGTGGTTAAACTCCATAGATAACCCAACAGGCCGGATCGCAGGTGGGCCCTAGAACTCCAACAGTTCCAGTTTGACATCTCCTACCGACGGGGAAAGCAGAACGTCGTCGCAGACGCCCTGTCCAGGCAACCCCTAGAAACGCTTCAACAGGTGAGTGAGGCCAACGAACCATGCAAGTGGATCGCAGCCAAGATCAAACAGATCGCGGCCAATCCAGAGAAATTTCCGGACTACACTCAGGAGAACGGGCAACTCTACCGACACCTCGACAACGCGTACAGGAAGGAAGAACATGGAGCATGGAGACTTTGCGTACCCAGCAACCACCAGCGCCGGGTCCTAGAAGAGTGTCATGATCACCCCACTGCAGGACACCTCGGGATCAGGAAAACGACCACCCGAATCTGCCAACAATATTATTGGCCGGGCTTGTTTCGAGACATCGCTCGTTACGTACGACAATGCCCAGCCTGCCAACAATTTAAGGTGAGCCAACGCAAACAAGCGGGGAAGATGCTGACCCGGAAATCAGAGGGACCATTCTCAACCCTGTGCGCGGACTTCGTAGGGCCTCTCCCCAGGTCTCGCAAAGGACATACCATGTTACTGGTGTTTTTGGACCATTTCACCAAATGGGTCGAATTAACACCATTACGCCGAGCTACCGCCGCCAGTCTAGAGTTAGCCTTCCGAGAGCGAATCTTAGCTAGATTTGGCACTCCAAAAACGTTCATCTGCGACAATGGGACCAAGTTTACCAGTAGGGCTTTCAAAGCATTCTGCAAAAAGGCAGGAATGGAAATACAGCATACTGCCCCATACTCCCTCCAACAGAATCCTACCGAGCGAGCCAACCGCACCATCAAAACGATGATCGTGCAGTACGCCACTGAGGACCAACGAACGTGGGATAACCTATTGCCGGAAATCACCTTGGCCATCAACACAAGTGTCTCCGACAGCACCGGATTCAGCCCAGCGTATTTAGTACAAGGCCGGGAACCCCGATTACCCGGAAGCTGGTTCAACGAAGTTACGCCAGGGACCAGCGAAGCGCCCAGAGACCCCCAGAGTAAGGCAGAGCATCTCAAGAACATCTTTCAAACAGCCAAGGATAACATGGAGAGAGCCGCCCAGGAACAAAGCCGCTACTACAACTTGCGTCGACGACAATGGAGAACGACCATTGGAATGTGGGTTTGGGTCCGAACTCACCACCTGTCCAACGCCGCGGAGGCGTTCAACGCAAAACTAGCTCCAAAGTTCGACGGCCCTTATAAAATCATCAAGTTTCTGTCACCAAACATCGCCAGAGTCCAACTTCGAGGGACACGCAAGCGTCGCGACGCAAGTCTAGCTGACTTGAAACCCTTTCAAGGGGACCAGACCACAGAGGACCCCGAAGAAGACTCCGAGGGGATTCACGAGACCACCCGAGTCTCACCAAGTCCGCAAAACTAAAATAAGCCGCGGAACCCTTGCTACGACAAGGAGATTCAGTGGGGCCACTTGAGCCTGGACCCCAGCGCCAACGCCCCACAACCCTCCCCAACGGTGGGGGGGTGTTTAACTCCTTAGGGTACACCACGCCAAAGTAGCCACGCCCAGTCACCGCTATAGCCACAGACGACAACAGAACGACCCACGAACTCGAATCTCCCTCCCATCGATGAGTATTCAAGCTAACCCATTCTTTTCTCCGATCTAGCGACCTCGGCTACCGCACGATGTCCAGCTGTGGGTCTTCGCCGGCCGAGACCCCTTGGACACCGCCCATGAGCCCCCGGCCTTGGAAGCCGTCACGGTCCTGGCCCGAGTCAGCCAGTACGCTGCTCGACACGCCCGTCGACACGCTGGTGCTCAGCAGCCACAGCGACCACCAGGGATCCACACCCCCGGCAGTCGACATCCCAGGATGCAGCCAGGCCGATCCCCTGCTGTGCTCCACGTCACGACTGGCCACAGTTCGCGTCCTGGAGCCCCCGAGCGAGGAGGCCCAACCGGTCGCGTGCGCCACCAGCAGCTGGGTGGACATAGCCGGACTAGGTCCACCGCGACTCGATTGGCGCAGTTGCAGACATTGGAGCACGGGAACGAAGCGACCCAACCCACCATACGGGCCGTCAGCCGCAGAGTCGACGAGGTGGGACTGCCATCCTTTGGCCCCTCCATGCTGGAGGACAGCCTACGACAAATCCGAGTCATAGGATTTGCCGACTCCGACCAGGAGAGCTCGTCCGAATCCCTGAACGAGTCCGAAACGTCGTCCGAGCCGGAGAGGCTACCCGAGTACCCCGTACTCCCTCCAGTGGCCATGCGCCTAGCCGCAGCCAAAGCAGCGTGGGAGGAGGAGTCAAGCCAGGACTCCGCGTTGTCGACGGAACGGAGCTCCAGCAGCAGTCAGCCGGAAATCGTCCGCGACCAGGAAGGGTCCAGCGAATCGGACGACAGCAGCCGCAGCGGAGCGTTTGCACAAGGCAGAGACGACCCCAGTCCCCAAATGGCTGCACCCCTGCTGGACGACCGCTACAGCGATATCAGCGACGAGGAGCTACCGCTGAAGTAGCGATGGAGACGATGGCAACGCTCGCCAACAACGCCAGCGAAGAACGCCCCAGCTGCAGCCACGTACAGGACGAATCCCCAATACCCTGGGAACTCTGCCTCGACCCGAAAGAGGAGAGGGAACTCCTGCGTGCGTGGGAGGACGAGCCACTACCTCCGGCCACCCCAGAGGAGGACCAGCGGTCAGAAGCCCCCGCAGAATGGGCCGTAAACACTGAGCGACGCAGGCTGCCCAACGAGCTCATCGTTTTCGTCAGGCAACAGGAACGCCGAGGAGTACGATTCCTACGAAAGGTGAAGGGAAGGATCTACCGGGTCTCAATCACGAATCACCGATTCATCAGCGTCTCGCTCCAGCACCCCGAAGAAAGGGGGGGGTGTGAGGAACCGTATAACGGCCCCCCACAATTGCCGGATAATTTTATAGACACGTAGGAATTTTTTGTAGACATGTAGGAATTTTTGAAGTCATATAGGAATATTTTATAGCCATGTAAGACTCATGAAGAGATTAATATTAGTTTAGCTTTTAAATAGCCAACCTACCCAACATCATCAGCACCCACACACCGGCGAACACTCTCGCTTCCCCTTATCATCCACACATCAGCACCCACATGGAAAGCAACGCTCTCATCAGTGCACATCAGCATCTACACGCTCATCAGCATCCACACACCAGCGAACACTCTCGCGTCTACACGCTCATCAACATCCACACACCGGCAAACACTCCCGCGTCTACACGCTCATCAGCATCCACACACCGGCGAACACTCTCGCTTCCCCTTATCATCCACACATCAGCACCCACATGGAACGCAACGCTCTCATCAGTGCACATCAGCATCTACACGCTCATCAGCATCCACACACCAGCGAACACTCTCGCGTCTACACGCTCATCAACATCCACACACCGGCGAACACTCTCGCTTCCCCTTATCATCCACACATCAGCACCCACATGGAACGCAACGCTCTCATCACCCACACATCTGCACCTGCACGCTCTTAGCATCCACACGATTGAACCAAATGGCATCCAACTCGATCGGTGTTTACGAGCAAAGGGGAAAAAGCTGAAGCGCAGCGGCAGCGACGCCGAGGCAATGCCAAAAGAGGGGTATGTCAGCAGATATGGAGGAGAGGGAGTTTTAATGACTCCTGAGGCTTCGCGCGCTCCAGTCAATTAAATCATGATAACTCCGCAAAACCCCGGGAAAACCGCCCCGCCGTGAAACCGAACAAGTGCAAAAAGACGACAAGTGAAAATGTCGAGTGATAGTGGTGAAGGAGTGGAAGCAGTCTACGACCCGGTTGCCGCCGCAGGGGCATGGGAAATCGACTGGTTGGATCTGCTGTGGGAGGAAACGTAAGCGCTCGCTTTATTTTTCCCGACCTTTAAACATGCTTCGACCGACTTGACTAGTGTGGCGTGGCAAAAGACTTTGTACGCCCCCTTAGAGAAAAAAACCCAAATTCGAGCAATAAGTGAACCAATAAATGAACAATAAATGAACCAAAGTGCTTCGCACTAAAATCTATATCGCCTGTTATATTCTGTGTGTGTGTGTGATTTTAGGAGGGGAAATTAAATTCGCCAGTCCTTTATTTTTCCCCATCTAGGAGAACCCTTCCGCCGATCGTGGTCGAACCATGTGATGGCTAAGGATTGCGACGGAGTCTTGCACTCGATTGTCGGATCCGAAGCTATCACCGGTCCTGGGGTACGCAGTGGCCGTGGATCACGACGGAGTCTTGCACTCGTTTGTCGGGTCTAAGGGCAGTGCGGATCCCGGAGCGTGTGGCGGGTGGAGATTTCAACGGAGTCCTGTACTCGATTGTCGAAATCTAAACCCGCTGCAGGTTTCGGCCCATGGTCGGCATCTTTGGGAAACAACCCCCGGCCACAGGGCCCGTCTAGGGTTGGTTTATCTCGCCCTCCCTGAAGTCCTTGAACTTAAACAAATTATTGTAAGTGACCCTGGGAGCCCTGAGTAACTATCCCAGCCTGAGAGCTTCCTTACACTTTTAAGGTCAGGGAATCGTTAAAATTGTTTTAAACTGTTCCATTATACAATTCTATAAATAAATAAATAAATAAATAAATAAATAAATAAATAAATAAATAAATAAATAAATAAATAAATAAATAAAATAAATAAATAAATAAATAAATAAATAAATAAATAAATAAATAACATAAATACATAAATAACATAAATACATAAATACATAAATACATAAATACATAAATACATAAATACATAAATACATAAATACATAAAATATATAAATACATAAATACATAAATACATAAATACACATAAATACATAAATACATAAATACATAAATACATAAATACATAAATACATAAATACATAAATACATAAATACATAAATACATAAATACATAAATACATAAATACATAAATACATAAATACATAAATACATAAATACATAAATACATAAATACATAAATACATAAATACATAAATACATAAATACATAAATACATAAATACATAAATACATAAATACATAAATACATAAATACATAAATACATAAATACATAAATACATAAATACATAAATACATAAATACATAAATACATAAATACATAAATACATAAATACATAAATACATAAATACATAAATACATAAATACATAAATACATAAATACATAAACACATAAATACATAAATACATAAATACATAAATAAATAAATAAATACATACAAAAATAAATAAATAAACAAATAAATAAATTAATAAATAAATAAATAATTAAATAAATAAAAAAATATATAGGGAATTAAATAAATAAATACCTAAATCACTATGGACGGCAGTCCATGTAGTGACGAAGCGCACCAGGAGAGTGTGCGACAGACCAAGACCTCAAGAAAATCAATTGGTTTGGGAGAGAGAGCTGTGAAAGTGTAAAAGTGAAAATTTAGAAATTTGAATCTGTTGGGTGCGGTGGGGATAGTTGGCTCTTCGCACTTAGTTAGTTTTATTTCTACTGAAAATGCGCTTAATTTGAGGGGTCATATCAGAAAATCGGACGCTCCGTTCAAAAGTTAGACCGAAAACAAATTTGTGGGGGCCTAGTCAAAATGAAAATTTAATTCTGTTTGTCAGTTGTTTTGGACCAATTAAATTTTAGGCAGCGTACTTATTTATTCGCATTTAAAATCATTTTTCGTCACAAAAGTTGATATCAGAACTTTTGTACGTTGAAGGTGCGATCGTCACTATTTTTATACCTCGTTAAGAGGTGTTTTTGTTTGATTACTATAAAAGAGTAGATGTCGATTTGCGTCATGTTCCCCCAGCCCTAACCATAAGACCCAAAATTCTGGAAAAAATTGGGTCTGAATCGTGTGTTAGAGGTGGTGTGCACTAAGAAAGGATTTTTTAACATTCGGCTCCTAAGGACTCTTAGGACTCTCGAAAAATGCGAAATTGCTTGATTAAAACATCAACCATTCCCACAGCTTTCAACCAAACAAGTTGATATTTTTATTTAAAGCTTTATTTGTGGAAATCTTTGTCGGTTGGGGCACTTAATTAATTTTTCCGAACCGATTATGCGATCAGATCCGTTTTTGGTTTAAAGTATGGAGCTATGCCATACAATCGGTAAGGTATTTATACCCGTTACTCGTAGAGTAAATGGGTATATTGTATTCGTGCAAAAGTGTGTAACAGGAAGAAGGGAGCGTTTCCGACCCTATAAAGTATATATATTCTTGATCAGGGTCACTAGCCGAGTCGATATAGCCATGTCCGTCTGTCCGTCCGTGTGAACGCTGAGATCTCGGAAACTATATAAGCTAGAAGGTTGAGATTTGACACAAATATTCTTGGGCTTCCTACGCAGCGCAAGTTTATTTCAGCCGAGCGCCACGCCCCCTTTAACGCCCATAATCGCCCACTAACGATTTTAAAATGTGTCTTGCGCCCACACCTTTAAAGATTTCCGAGAAGTATAAATGCAATTTTGTTGTGTATAAATATACCTATCGAAAAGTATAAGACATTTTTCAAATCGGACTATTCATTAAAAAGTTATGCGCAATCAAAATAATTTTATATTTCCATCTCCCTCGCAGTCGGGACACCAACCCGACTATAGCGTTCTCTCTTGTTTTATTTTTTTTTTTGGACCCATGGTTGATTTTATATGATTTTTTTTTATAAGATTGCGGGGGTTGCGGGGGCTTTTTTGGCACCACGTTGTTTTTGTTTTTGTATGCTTCGGCAGTTCGCAGCAGGGTTCGGAAATTGACACACATGATAAAAACATGAAAAATTGTATTTTACAGTGTGAGCAAAGTTGTTGACATGTGTGTCAATTACAAAAGTGTTAAATGTGAAAAATAATTGTTAACACACACAGCCGACATATGTTTTTAACACAACGTGTTATTAACACGCCATGTTTTTTACACAATGTGCTTTTAACACAGGAGGTGTTTGGAAACCTATGATCAAAATTTTACTATTTGGATACCAGAACGGATTATCTAATTGGCGCAATTCTAAGTCAAAGTGTGTAGCCAACCCGTAAAATGCATAGGGAATTTTCTTTTGATTTAAAAAAAATTTAGATTGGTTTTCAAAGGAAAAACTTTCAGTCGTCACATTTGAATGTAAGAATCGCAATGACACACACACATTGACAAATTGGCATGTACATAAGTATGTAATGATTAAATTAGGATAAAATATCGGATCACCTAATGGATGCAATTCTAAATCCAAATGTGTATGTATCCCGTAAAATATAAAGGAGTTTTAGTTTCGGGGCTCTACTCGAAATCTGTAAAAAAATTACAGAAACTATTGAGATATACGTATACATACGTGCATATGCATTTTTATACCCGTTACTCGTAGAGTAAAAGGGTATATTGTATTCGTGCAAAAGTATGGAAGCGTTTCCGACCCCATAAAGTATATATATTCTTGATCAGGATCACTAGCCGAGTCGGTCTAGCCATGTCCGTCTGTCCGTCTGTCTGTCTGTCTGTCTGTCTGGATGAACGCTGAGATCTCGAAAACTATAAAAGCTAGAAGATTGGCATTTTTCATGCAGATTCTAGGATTTCCTACGCAGCGCAAGTTTGTTTTAAAAAGGTGCCACGCCCCCTCTAACGCCCACAATCGCTTATATACGATTTTAAAAATTTAAATATTTCGGAAAAGTAAAAATGCAGTTTTATTCTGTTTATCAATACCTATCGAAATGTATAAGAAATTATTCAAATCGGACCTTTCGTTAACCCTCTAAGACTACTTTCCAAAATAATAGGAAAAAAGTATTCAATTAATTTTTTTTAAGTGAATGAATGCTTCTAAGTTTAAGCTTAGAAATAACGTAGAATCTTCGGTTCACCTGTAAGGTGAGAAGAAAGGTAAGCGGGCCTGAAGGCACGCTTGGGGCTTTGAGTGAAAAAAAAATCATTTTCAAGTAATGAAGATTTTTTTTATTTTTTCTTATGGTATTCTACAAAACAGTTTTTGTTCGCTGTGCAGCATAAATGCAGATTGCATTTCGTGCATATGCATTGCGTTTGTGAAATCTTACAGTGCTTGCAACATCTTTTTCCACTGTTTCGATCCAACCAATGTGGGAAATGGTTTAGCTGGTCAAACCGCAAGTCCGATATTGGATGTTTTGATTTTTTACCACGTTTGAGTTCATGCTGAAAAGGTCGATGAGAGAGTGGAGACTGCATGAATGGGGAATTTCTTGTTTGTCCTGACTGAGAGGATGGAGACTGGCTTGCACATCGCGGTGAAGATGCATTTTTGGTATTGATTGGACGACCCGGTAAGTTTTTTTTTGTATATGTCACCAGCCCTGCTGCTAGTGTTTCGCGAAAGTCTGGGAGTGCGAGTAATTTGTCTTGGCTTTCGTTTTCTGTTTGGATACGTCTGTGTAAAATATAGGCGTTGGTGGCTGCCATATCAATTAGGTGATAAAAAATTCGTGTTGCGGCGTCCCGAGTTTTTGCTCTGATATGATAGCGTCCCATTAGGCCGTCCATGAGATCTACGCCGCCCATGTGAGCGTTATACTCATGGACAATTTGGGGACAATCAATTGAAATGTGTCGTTTAGCTTGTCTATCAAAACGAGTAGCCTTTGCAGTTCCTTCACGAGAGTTAGTCTTTTCAAATGGCTTTACACCCACATAGGTGGACAAAAAGCGAACAGGCTTGCTGTCTTTCCAGAGTACATTGGTTATGTCGACACCATATGAGGACCCAACGTACTCAGTCGAAAAACCCCTTGGCAATTTGTTGATGGTAATATCGTTTGGTAGCTTGCAATTAGGGATACGGTTTCCTCGCACCGTGCCAAGACTATAAATACCGATCGCTCTTAGATAAACCATCAAAGGCAGAGATGTATAAAAATTATCGAAGTAAATGATGTGATTCTTAAATCTATTAACGGTTTGTGTTAAGCGCACTACAATGTTGGCCGAAGCACCAAGATCTGGGTGACCAGGTAAGACCACATTGTCACCTGCACCGCTGTAGATCTCAAAGCGGTATGCGTATCCAAATGAATCGCACAATACAAATAGTTTAATGTCCCACTTGTGCGGCTTATTTGGCATGTACTGACGCAAGTGGTGCTTCATTTTTGTGCTGCACATTTGCTCGTCAACACAGAGGCGGGCATACTTTGGCACCGAGTCAAACCGTTTGTTGAGACAGTCTACAAATTTTCGCGTACGGAACAAAGGATCGTAGCCTTGTTCACCCTTTTTGACCCGTTCGCGCTCATCACGTAGCGACAAGTACTTTTTGATTGCCTCGAATCTGCTTCGGGGCATGCAGGCTTGTATAGGTCCGAGCGCATTTTGTCCCCAGTAGCTCTTCAGATTTGGGTAGCGATAAATGGACATGAAGATTAAAATACCTATGTAATGGTATAGCTCATCAGTGTTAATTTTGAACTTATTGTTAATATCATCCTTTAAAGCTGCGCACATGGTTTCGTCGACGATCATATTCATGATTTCCGCATTGAAGAAATAGCAAAAGAGCTGTAGAGGAGTTTCGAGCTCCTTTATTTCTGCTGGCAGCGAAAAATCGCCTCGAAATGCTACATTGTTGACATGCAACTGCATACATTTCTCTCGCCACAGAATCTTACTCGAATCTTTCGTTATTGATTCAATACCTGAGTAAATAAAACTACTTATTCACAAAAATACCACATAGCAATTAAATTTAGCTTACCAGCTCCATTGAACCCACCAGAAGTTGGCGGAGATGCCGAATCTTCAATGATTGGTAATGGTGATCGCGGCCTTTTCGGAGTTTTCTGGGAAGTCTCAGCTTCCTGTGCATTGTTTGGGACATTTTCAACATTACTCTCAATAAATGATATGGTCTCAGCATCCTCTAATGCACTATTAAGAGCCTCCATTATATCAAAGTCGTCGTCCTCGTCGTCACTTGAGCTTAACACTTCCTCGTCCGACGGAACTGAGTCAAATATCTTGAGCAACTGCTCATCTGTCAAATCGGACAGCTTATACCGAGCCCGGTTTGCCATTTTCTATAATATTTATAATTCTATTAAGTAAAATCGCTCCATCAACAGAAACAAACACGTAAATTGCAATCAATTGTAATATTATCAGCTGGCAACAAAAGTTGTCTTGGATCCCCAAACGTGCCTCAAGGCACGTATAGCTATTTCGCTTTAACAACGCATGTCTTTTATATATTTGCAAATCTGCAACTTGATTTTAATAGTAAATAAACTTACCTTTTAAGAAAAAAATTATAAGCCGGATATGTTTTATATATTTACTATTATTTGAACCGCAAATCACAACATACAGCAGACCAAATTTTATGCGCGAAAAAACATATGGTTTGTGTTTACCGAATAATAAGTCCCGTTAGAATCATCGGAAAGCTATCAAAGCTTATACTCATAATTTCGTGTGCTTTTTATTTATTCTAGTGCTTCTAGTTTATTTGTTAAGGCCAAAAACGTAATACGTGCCTTCAGGCAGGCTTACGTCTTAGAGGGTTAAAAAGTTATGCGTGATCAAAGTTTCTATACGACTATAACGTTCTCTCTTGTTGTACTTTAAAACAATAAAATGCGTGCAATAATATATGCGTGCACAAATAACATTCCAATTTAAGAAAAGGTAGTATTCGCACAACGTTAATAATCTGAAAATTGTACCAGCCAAAACATACCCACATAAATTAAAAAAAATTGGTTTTAAATTTTGTTAAAGGCGGGGGAAAATTGTTGAAAAATTTCGTCTCCAAAAGGCTCACACGTTGAATCACATCCTCAGTTTTCACCCAAAAGCGTTGGAGCTTTATGTGCGTTTTTTTAATTTTCCTTATTTCCGAAAGCTGTTGATCCCCAGCCGACATTGGGGCACTTCTTTTTTTGTTTACCTACCGATCCTGCGAGAGGATCCGTTTTTCGCTTAAACCATTTTGTCCGTAGCCTTTCATAGGTATTTGTGTTTTATCGAGTATCACTGTGGACGTCAGGAGAGTGTGCGAAGGCGACTACTATTATATAGGCGCAGAATTGAAAATCTTCTGTGATGGTCCGATCATAATGAGTGATACACCAATCGAAAGGTATCGCAAAAACTAAAAGGATTGCATACCAACCCTTAATCAATTTCAAATGGTTTGGGAGAGAGGTCGGTGAAAGTGTGAAAGTGAAAATTTAAAAAACGAAGTGGTAATAACTCTTCCTTTGTACAAGATGACGATGAATTGGAACTTCTTCAGCAGCGAGACATTCTTGTCACCAATATAACGCGAATTAAAGTATCAATCACTGAAGGAACTCTAGTAAGAGACCCACTACAGATAGAGTGTCGATTAGATGTGCTTAACGCTTACGTGGAAAGGGCATTTAATATACAGTGGTCATTAGACAAAATTAATGCGGAGTTGGCATCCAGTGAAGAGCTGGAAGATTTATGTGTTACTACTCGGGCTCTTCTTCAATCTCTTAGAAGCTCACATCAACCACAAGATTTAAAAGACAACACACTAAATACAACTTGTGGACATCATAGACAGCTACCGCAAATGAAGCTGACAAAATTTAGTTGAGTCTATTCAGAGTACAAAAACTTTATTGGGCTGTTCGAAACTCTTGTGCATGATGATGATCAACTATCAAACGTAGAGAAATTCAATCATTTGCTTGGCTGTCTTGAAAAAGAAGCATTGGGCACAGTAAAGGCATTCCAGGTAACGGATAGTAATTATACAAAGGCTCTCGATGCGTTAAAACGTGTATATGATAATGAGTGCCTAATATTTTTTGAAGGTGTTTCAAGGCTATTTGATTTATCTTGCATACCCAGTCCGTCTGCTTCATCGTTGAGAACTTTGATTGACAATGCTAGGGCAATTTATGAATCATTGTTGTCTGTTGGTGACGACAGTAAAATTGTTAACGTCATGTTGATCCATATAGCCATGTCAAAGGTAGACGCAGGAACGCGAGCTAGATGGAAGGGGGGCTTGATTATTCTAAGATTCCCACATGGAAAGATTGTGAAGATGAGATGAATAAGAGGTATCAACATTTGTCAGTTGAAGAATCTTCATCGAATAAAGGGAAAACCAATAAGGCTTATCGAGATAACCGGCCAAAGAAGAGTGGTACTACATTATTAGCAGTCAATCAAATGGAGCAGTGTGTGTTTTGCAAGTCGCAGGATCACGTGATAACTGCCTGTTCCTCATTTACTGCGCTTTCGGTTGCCAACCGCTTTAGATTCGCCAAGGGCTCGCGACTTTGTATTAACTGCCTTAAACGAGGGCATAATGTTTCATCTTGCAATTTATCACATTGCCGAGTCTGTAATAAGCCGCACAATAGTTTGCTGCATCGTTATATTTCCACTTCGACTCAGTCTATCGCACCACAACCGACTTTAGGTACCGCAACGAGTTCGAACCAAGTTCCTGATGTGGCTGTCAATCATGTCCGGTCAGTAAACGCAGGTTAGGTAGTGTTAACCACAGCCTTAGTTAAAATAAAAGGACTCCTTGGGGAGTATCAAGTAGCTCGAGTGTTATTGGACTCAGGATCCCAGGTCAATTTCATAACTTAAAGTTTAGCCAACACTCTGAAATTGCACCGCATTAGAAAGCCGATCCGATTGTTTGGAATAGGGAAGTCAAACTCCTTATCTGAGACCTGTGTACAAACCTTAATATGCTTTCGCACCAGCAATTTCCAGATGTCAGCAGAATTATGCGTTTTGCCATCCATTTCGTCATATCAACCAGAAAAGGCAATTCGGAACTCGGAGTTAGGCATTCCACAGCACCTTTCGCTAGCTGATCCATTATTTTACAAACCCCAAAAGGTAGATTTACTATTGGGTGCAGATGCATTCTTTGACTTGCTATCTGAAGGCCACATAAAGGGAGCCAGTGATAAGATGTCATTGCAAAACACTGTGTTTGGGTGGGTTGTATCAGGTCGATATAAATCCCTGACTAGTCAGCCAAAAGACTCTAGCTGTCATTTAACCACGCTCCAAGAGCAATCCCTCGATGTCAGTGTGCAGAAGTTCTGGGAGCTTGAGGAAATTCCTAACGTCGCATCAACAAAACGATATACCCCAGAACAACAGCTTTGCGAGAAATTATTCAATCAAACCGTTACAAGATTACCCTCGGGTCGGCTAAGAGTTTCTTTACCCTTCAAATCGAGCCCTGCGAGCTTGGGCAATTCCTTCGAAACTGCCAAACGAAGATTCTTGTCTTTAGAGCGAAGGATTCAAAAACAACCTGAGGTCCAAGCTTTGTACGTTGCATTCATGAAGGAGTATTTAGCCTTAGGGCACATGTCACTAGCCGACAGTGGTATTCCCAGTGAACCACACTATTTTATACCGCACCAGTGTGTACTGAGACCGCAAAGTTCGACAACGAAATTACGCGTTGTTTTTGATGCATCGTGTAAGTCGTCAACCCAGCTATCTTTAAATGATTTGCTTATGGTTGGGCCAATAATTCAATCATCTCTCTTCTCTATATTACTACGCTTTCGTCTTCGTGCATATGCAATATCTGCAGACATAACAAAAATGTACCGGCAATTCGAGATTGTTGAGAGTCTGCGTCAATACCAGATGATCGTATGGAGAGAAAGTCCAACAGAACCTGTCCAAGCATATAGACTAAATACGATTACATATGGGACGGCATCAGCGCCCTACCTAGCTGTCAGATGTCTTCAATACCTTAGTAATTTGTACGCTAGCTCTCACCCTCGCGGTGCCGAAGCTCTGTCTAAAAACTTTTATGTAGACGACTTACTAGCTGGAGCTGAGACGGTAGAAGAGCTTCAGGTCATGCGCCAAGAACTGGAACACATTTTAAGTTCAGCAGGCCTGTCTTTGGCGAAATGGTCGTACAATGTTGCCTCGGAAAACATTAACTCGTCAACAACTATTATTCTTGGCGACCAAGATGACACTAAAACATTAGGTCTAATATGGAGCCCCAATACAGATATTTTTAAATATTCTTTCTCAGCTGTAAGTCCAACCGAAGTTCTCACAAAGCGATCTATTTTATCTTTCTCAGCACGCCTGTATGACCCTCTTTGTTTACTAAGCCCAATAACAACGAAAGCTAAAATCCTTATACAACAACTTTGGTTGTGTAAACTCGGGTATGACGATCCACTTCCGGAAGACTTCCGTCGAAGTTGGGAATCAATGGCCTCCTGTTTCCTTGAATTGGATAAAGTGTCTATACCCCGACATATTGGAGTTACTAACAAAGGGTCGAACCAGATCCAGACGTTTCGCAGACGTTTCGGCACAGGCATTTGGCTGCTGTTTGTATGCGCGTGTTGTTACGCTCAATGGAATCTCAGTCCGGCTTGTCACTGCTAAGTCAAGGGTTGCGCCATTAAAAACTAAAACAATCCCAAGGCTGGAGTTATGCGCCGCACATTTGTTGGCAAAACTATGGCAAACCGTAAGAGAAGATTTGGATTTCGCTGTAGAGCGTATTTTCTTTTGGTCTGACTCCAAAGTAGTTTTACACTGGTTAGAACAGCATTCGTCCACCTTAAATGTATTTGTTGCAAACAGAGTTGCTGATATACAAGAAATGGCAGCGGAAGTGCAATGGCGTCACGTGCCAACTAAAGAAAATCCAGCAGATCTTGTGTCTCGCGGATGCGCAATTACAGAGCTGAATGATTCCTTGTGGTTCAGTGGCCATCATTCCTAAGTGAAAAAATTGAACGTTGGCCTCAAAATCCACATTTTACGCTTTCAGAGGTTGAAAAACGACTAGAAAAACGTTCCTCGGCAGCGGTCTTAGTAGCAATCAATCATCAACCTGACGAGATTCTTGCCTTACTTGAAACTCAGTCAAGCTATCTGAAAATCTTGAGAATTGTCGTGTACATACTACGATTCGTTCGAGGGCGCAGAGCTGAGCAGTATACATCAGTTGTTATCACGGCCCAAGAATTAAGACATGCCTTTCTCACAATAATACGCAGCACACAGCAATTCGAATTTGCTGAGGAGTTTCGCAAGATAGAAAAATTGGAAATACTTAAACCATCCTTGCAAAAGCTAACTCCATTTATTTGGAAGCATCAAGACCTTCCTCTTCTACGGGTCGGTGGTCGTTTGTTAAACGCGCCACTGCCATACGATGCAAAGCACCCCCTTTTATTACCAAAATCGTGTAAATTTGCTAAACTATTCGTAGAACATCTTCACAGGTCCATCCATCACGCAGGCCCACGCATACTTGTCGGTTTACTTCAGCAACAAATCTGGCTCGTCAACGCACGTCAGTTATGCAACACCATCGTCAGGCAATGTACGCATTGCTTCAGATATAAACCTCGATTACTGTCACAAGTCATGGGAAATCTACCCGCTGATAGATTAAACGGACAATTTCCATTTGAAGTCAGTGGTGTGGACTTCTGTAGTCCAATTAAGGTTTCGCTAAAGTTGCGCGGCAAGCAACCTGTGAAAATGTTTTTTTTTTTTTTTTTTTTTTTTTGTTAGTGGTGGTGAAAAGCATCGAAAGCCAACTCGGAGCTGGGCTAGCTTGCCGAAGTCTGGGACTCTGACACAGTAAAAACTCCACCCCCAACCCGCTTCCCCGGCGGTACTGCCGTTAAGTATTACTTCGCCGGGGGGAATGCCCTTAGGGCTCTCTAGGATTCTATCCTATTGGAATTTCGCAGTCTTTCTGCGATGCGCAGTTCTTTGAGTACTATTGTGGCCATGTTGCATACAGCAGACCAATTTTCTTCTGAGTCAAGCATAATATCCACCAGGTTACCAGCGGCTGGCGTCCTCCCAACTCCCAGACAAAAAAGACGTGTTCTGCGTCTTCGTTATCCGACTCGCAGAGTGGACAGTGCGGATAACTTTCATGCTTAAACCTATTTAGATAGTATTTAAAGCATCCATGTCCTGTCAACAGTTGCGTTAAGTAGAAGTCCACATGTCCATACTTTCTTCCCAGCCATCTCTGCAGTTCTGGGATAAGCTTATACGTCCAACGTCCTGTACTGCTTCGTTCCCATCTCTCTTGCCACTTCGAAATGGTAAGTTTTCTGCACCTTTTCGGAAGGGATTCAGCAGTTGCGATTCCTGTGCTGCCTGCTCGGATCTCCACTGATTCCAGTGCCAGCAGGTCGATCGGTATAATTCCCGATATTACCAACGCCGCATCATGGGATACCGCGCGGAACGCACAGCATACCCGCAGGGCACACAGCCTCTGCACGGAGTCGGCTTCTTGCATATAACTTTCTGTTTCAGTGGCTCGGGCCCATATGGGAGCAGCGTACATCAGCGTCGATGTGACAACGCTAACCAGTAATCTCCGACCTGGTTGCCTCGGTCCCCGAGTATTTGCCATAATCCTCGAGATTGCGGCCGCGGTCCTACCTGCCTTGCCACTAGCGTACGCTAGATGATCTTTGAAGGTTAGCCGGTGGTCAATCATGACACCCAAGTATTTTAGGCTTGGGCGAGATATAATTGTGACTTCTCCAATTTTGATAGTTGCCGTCTCTACTATCTGCCTGCTACTTATCAGGACTGCTATCGTCTTGTGCGCTGCCAAGGTGAGTCCCTTGGCGTCGAGCCATGCGCTTGCTCGTTCCCCAGCTTCGTTGCAGATTCTCTGCGCATCTGGGAGTTTCTTTGCAGAAACTACTATAGCTACGTCATCGGCAAAGCCAATGAGTCGTGCCACTTCGGGCATCGTGATTCTAAGGATCCCATCGTACATGGCATTCCATAACAATGGGCCTAGGACTGATCCTTGTGGGACTCCCCCGCTCACCCTGTGGGTCGACTGCCCGGAATCAGTTTCGTACAGGAGCAGGCGGCCTTCGAAGTAGCTCGCTATTACTCTCTGTATATACATTGGAACATTTAGGTTTCTCAATGCATTTAGCGTGTGGTCCCAGCTAGCGGAGTTGAATGCGTTTTTAACATCCAGCGTTGCCGCTATGCAGTACTGCTTAGTGCCGTACAGCCACCTTTTCCCCTCGATGGCTTTATCTGCGATTTCACACAGTTTACCGACGGCGTCGATGGTAGATAGTCCCTTCCGAAAACCATACTGCATCTCTGAGAGGCCGTTGGTTTCGACAAGGGCACCTTCTAGCCGGGAGTGGATTATTCTTTCGAGAATTTTACCCACCGTATCTAGCATGCAGAGTGGCCTATATGACCAGCCGCTGTTGTTGTTACCAGCGACTAGGGAACACACCTTCTGTTAGGCATGCGTTATACATGTCAACATACTCCTTTGTGTTTGCCTTTATGGCAATTTTAAGGACTTTATTCGGGATGCCATCTGGTCCCGGTGCCTTGTCGTCCAGTATTGTCTTCAATACCCGGAGGACTTCTTCGGCACTTGTGAGCTTTATGCTCGCAGTGTTCATGACCTGTGAGGTTCGCGCCATACTCTCTTGCTCTGGGAATAGTGTTTCCACTATCCTTTTTAGGGCGACTGGGCATGTCGGCGATGGCCTACTAAATACCCGAAGCCGTTTTGTGACGAGTTTATATGCGAAGCCCCATGGGTTGGAGTCTATTTCTTCGCATATATTATTAAAGCACCTGCGTTTGCTTTCTTTTATGGTTTTTTTCCAGGGCTCGTCTTTTTTCCCTGAAAACTATTTGAAGTGACTCAAATTCGGGCCTTCCTCTTGAGCGTTGGTATGCGCGTCTTGCCCTGTGGCAGTCTTTCCTGGCTTCCGCAATGGATTGGTTCCACCAGTATGCAGGTCTTCTTCCTGATGGGTTTTTTCCCTTTCTCTGCATAGATGCATCACAGGCTAGCTTGGTGTAGTCTGCGATGTGGTTTGCCCGTTCTTCAGCTGAACCGCTGGTGGAGAGGTCCTCGAAAAACATCTGTACCATCTCCACGTCTAGCGTTTCTATTTTGTACCCTGACACGGTCTTAGGAACCCGTGGTGGGCCATTTCTGGACTTTATCGTGCAGATTATTGCTGCATGGTCACTACCCATGTAGGTGTCACTAACCTCCCAGCTGGAGCCCGAGGCCAATCCAGCGCTCACAAATGTGAGGTCAATGATGGAACTGGTGCCGGCTCTAGAAAAAGTCGGTTTCGTTCCAGAGTTCAGCAGCACTAGGTCAAGTGCGGCGAAGCTCTCAAGTAGCGCCTTTCCCCTCGGATTTGTTCGGGGAGAGCCCCAATCGGTAGCCCAGGCGTTAAAGTCCCCGGCTATAGAACGCTATACCATTCACATGGGCCTTAGCGAAGCAATTTCCGCTTTTTTTCCTGCTAATCTGAAGCTTCGGATTTCCGCAGCTCCATATTGCCGATTTTTTGCTATTATCTGCCAGCCATTCTCCGGAATTTTTATTCCTGTATTGCTCGCTTATGAGTGCAATGTCTACGTTTTCCTCGATGACATTTTGCTCCAGCAACAATTGGGCAACCTCACAGTGGTTTAGGTTTATTTGAAGGAACTTCATTTACCCCTAAGCCCTTGCATAGCCCTCCTGAAGTACGGGCATTTCCCACTCATTGTTGGGTGGTCGCACTCCTTCTCCTTCTTGCGTTTGCAGAGCATGCAGCAGGCCTTTGCCTTGCAGCTTCTGGCTTGGTGCTTCTTTGCGCCGCAGTTGTAGCAGCATTTTGAGCAGTCCTCTTGGATCCTGCAGTTCCCTGCTATATGGCCAAACTCCATACACTTAAAACACCTTTTGGGTGTTATCTTTGGGCGGATTCGACACGAAGTCCAACCCAGCCTGATTTTTCCCTTCTCTATGAGCCGTCTCCCTATGTCGGGCATGACTCTAAGTGTAGCGGTTTGCGTGCCACCGTATGCCGCCCTTAGACTCATCACCGCGGATTCTGGCAGCTCCACATCGAACTGTGATTTAACCGCAAATAGAATGTCCGTTTTCTCGGTTTTCTCGACCAGCATTGTCTCAGTCAGCGCTCTGATATCAACATTGCTGCCCAGGACCGCCTTCATTGTGGTCTGAATCTCCGCGGTTTTTGGGTCAGATACCTTGTTTAGAAGGATTAGTAATTCCCCCTTAGCTGTGCGCCTGACAGCCTGTACGGCTTGTCCTCTTTCAGCTGCGGTTCAGCCTTACCCTTTTTAAGGATGTCCGCATAGGAACCTCCAGAGGAGGTGGCGATCACTATCGCGTCACTGCGAGGCGGTCGCATCCTTGGCTTCCTTATCTTCTGTCTAACCTGTTGCCATTCCTCATGCTTCTTCCCAGGTTTTTTGGGCTTGCTGGTGCTCTCTGTCCCAGTGTGTTTCCCCTTTTTAGCACTTTGGCTGGCATTGCTGTCCGGTGCCTTGTGCATCGCCTTTTTTGCCGGTACAGCTAGCGTTTTCCCAGTTTCTTGGCCCCTGGGTCGCTTACTATTTCCGCTCGCGAGCACTTCTGCGCAGGTTTTTTTGGCTGTCTCCTTAGCCTTTTCCTGTTCCTCGAGTATGCCCTGCACAGCCGACAGGACTTCCCGCTGGAGATAGTCGATTTCGTCGACAATATCCCTCATGGGGTTTGTTATGGAGCGCTTTTCGTCCATTAGCCTCTTCAGCTCCCTGGCCTTCGATCCCAGGTCGGACAGCTGTTTTAGCACATCCCCCTGCTCTTCGTCAGCAGCTTTTGGGGTGCTTTTTCCTCCTACTGCCAGGTGTGCCAGGCTGCTTGCCACCGCACTCCACCCTTTTTTCTGGCGATCTCGCCATCGCGTTGCTTTTTTTAAACGGGTCAGCTCCCATGTTGGCCCAGTCAGGTAGACTGGACAACGGCGTGTGAAAGCCGTCGGCATTAGGCGGCGGCGCCAGGCCTTTGTTTGCCGGCGTGCCTCCACTATCGTTTGGCACAACTCCTAGGCTGGCGCCAGGATGTTGTGCCCCCGGTCCCCTGCCCGACATTTCCCCGCCTGGGGGATTCAATGCGTGTGCACTGGTTTTTCGGGGAGGTTGGACCTTTTTCCCGCAGTATCCTGCTGATCTTCAATCGGACACAATTTAAAAAAGAAAATAAAAAATAAAATTTAAAATAAAGAATAAATCTTAATATTAAAAAATAAATATATTTCAATTTTTTAAAAGTACCGCCCAAATTTAAAAGAACCGCCCAGTATTTCCCTACGTGCAACGGCACGCACTTACGTGCTTGGCCTGCACCCTGTCCGAAGCTCGCTGCTATGGCACCCGCAGCCCCTATCGCACACTAAGATCAGCTGATCGCGCAAGCGCTTTCCACCACTGAACGTGTGTTTGGGAAAATATAAGCGCGAGTTAAATTTGGCATCAACTAACAAACAACGAGTGGAAATTATAATAAGAGGCAGAGACACCTCCCCTCCCTCGCCTATGACCGGCCCCTGCCTGGCCGCCAAACCTGTTGGGGATACAATTCCCAGATGTCGCCCACGGCCTCCTGGCCACCAGAAGATGTCCAGGTACTTGTGCTGGTTCTCCTAGCCGGATGGCCAGCTGCGCTTTTTGATTTGTGCTGAAAACTAGAAGGATTAGACGGAGCGATTTTAAAACGCGACCGCACTCTCTGCTTTCTCAACTCTCTCACCTGTGAAAATGTGTATTGCAGTCTTTGTGTGTTTTATCACCAAGGCTGTGCACTTGGACGTTGTCACAGATTTGACTTCTAACTCTTTCATTATGTGTCTCTCCAGATTCATAGGACGTCGAGGGCCTGTTGCTCGGCTATACAGCGACAATGCAACGAATTTTGTCGGAGTAGCTCGCGAACTTCAAGATCTTGTCAAGGCTTTCACTGCTCACAGCTGCGCAATGGTAGAACATGCTGCAACGCACGGGACAGAGTTCGTCTTAATTCCTCTCGAGCTCCCCACTTCGGTGGCTTGTGGGAAGCAGCAGTGAAGGTCGCCAAGCATCTTCTCATTCGGGTCATCGGCAGCGCTTTGTTGAGCAAGGACGAGCTCGACACAATCGTCGTGGAAGTGGAAGCTATACTGAACACCAGGCCAATAGTAGCCGTCACCACCAATCCGAACTACATTCAAGCCATAACCCCAGCACATCTACTAGCTGGTCGAACGCTAGGTGCGCTGCCACCCGTGTCCGTGCAACGCGTCAACGACGACAAGCTCTCTTACTTGAGCAGATGGCGGCTCGTGTCCGCCATCAAGGAGCGCTTTTGGACCAGCTGGTTGAGAGAGTACCTCCTCAGCCTTCAACAGAAGCAGAAGTGGACCAAAGATCAGCACAACCTCGTGGAAGGCACCATCGTATTAATTCACGAGGACAACATTCCGTCGCAAGCGTGGCTGCTAGGCGTCGTCACTAAAGTATTTCCAGGATCGGATGGAAAGGTTCGAGTGGCAGAGGTCAAAACGAAAAACAGTCATGTCAAACGAGCCATTCATCGACTAGCTCCGCTCCCTATTAACTGATTTGAAGTCTGGAGTCTTTCAATGTGGGCGGTGCTAAGTCATTTCGCGGTATTAGATAAACATTAGATTAAATCATGAAATGAATAAAATTGTAAGCAATGAAGTAAAAGAATGTAAACACATAATGTTAAGATCAGAACTTATGTTAAGCTTTCCTCTCTTGTATTTGCACACGCAGCCGCTGAGCTCGACAAAGCTCCATGCAGTGAAGTGAAAGCCAGTGAAGGCAGTTGAAATTTTATACTCTACAGATCCACACCGTGTCCCTCATTTTCGTGGCTGTTTCCTGACGGAGACAGATTAATAATAGTGGTTAATTTATGACTATTCAGTGACCGTGCATCATATATTTGATAATACCAACATTATTAACATTTTTTCTACGAATTTTAAAAGTTCTAAAAATTAAAAATAAATGTGAGAACATGATTTTTGGTTTTGGTGTAAATCATAGGATTTTTGAATATTATAAGTTGGTAATTTTTTTGTAAAAAGGAATTTTATTTAATCAGACATACCCCATTTATGGCACATGCAAGAAAGGGTTTGCCACATCCTGGCGGCCCGTGCAGCAAAAGACCTCTGGAGGGCAGCAGTCCCAAATGAAAATAGAACTCCGGCGACTTTATATGGATCAGCAGCTCGCATAGCTCCTTAAGGGTGGTATCCATGCCGCCAATGTCACGGAAACTTTCCGTGGGGTGGTGCACCTCCAGCTCCTTCTTGTACTTCCGCGGGCGGTCACGGTTTTGGTTTTGATGCAGTTGCTGATACAAACTGGACGAATTACGATGATCCTTGCGATGGCCCAGGTCCTCAGAGTGATGATTTTTACCCCTAGGTCCGACACCTGAATGAACTGGGAAGGAAAGACTTTAGAGATTTTCGAAGGGTAATGCTGACTCTGCATTAATTAATTAGTTAATTAGTTTTCAACCGTTCAATTATTGGCAGATTGTGGATTTGTAAAAAACATTAGTTCGCTCCGCTGCACACACACATGGACGAAATATATATAAGACACAAAATTAGTTTTTTACAAACACAATCCTTTGCAGCTGACTAAGGAAGTGAGATTTGCTTAAATTCAAATTCATGATAATACTGATATCCTTTTCTTAAAAGAATATTTCATTTACATTTCCACAACAGATTTAAAACATTTTCTTAAAGATTTTTGTGTTTTAAAATTCAAATCGCATTGAAGATATTTGTCTTGGAGTGGGCGGAGTTGTCCAAAATATAGCTCCGGCTATCGTGGCAGGATGTTGGCCGTAGAAGTCGTATGGGGGTGGTTGCCGCTGCTGGTAAATTCCCAAGTCCCGAAATATAACGCGGCGAGATTCAAAATTCACGTTTTTATTCAGGCTTCACCATTAAGACTAACTTAAACTAAAGAGGAAAAAAAGACCAGGACCGCGGAGTGGTGGGTTTCGCCGGGAGCGGGAGAGCAACGGAGAGCGGGAGTGCAAGCGGGAGTGCAAGCACCAGTGCAGCGCTCGCTCTTACACTGCCGCTCGAAACTAAGCGCCCTTATGGCGCGAACATTCTCCCCCTTGCGGCAGCAAGCGTCAGGATTACTCCTCGTGGCACACTCCGGAGACGGTCCATCCGAAAACGGTGCTCTGAGCGACGGGCAGCCCATCTTCCAGCTTTAGGAACCCCGGTTGGATCAGCTTGGGGAACAAGTCTGACCCCAACGCGAGGGAAATGGTCGATGGTCGATGGAACTGTTCATCCGCGAGCCGGATATCCGCGAACTTGGCCCGGATGGTGTCACTCAGAGCCCGTATTGGCGTACGAATCCTAAGGCTGGGATCAAGCCTTAAAACGACTTCGAGCCTGAAGTCGCCCGTGCGGGATCGGATGGTCGCCGTGCAGACCTCATCCTCGCCTGCCTGCATGACGGGCAGCCGGTATGCCGTCGCCAACGACCGGTCAATGCTGCTGACCGCCATGCACGGGTCGATCAGGGCCCCCATCTCAAACGTGGTGCTCCCGGTGTCGAGCAGCACGCAGGCGGTCGGGAGGATGTGGACCACCCTCTGGCGCAGATAGGCCGCTACGGTCTGAGATGGAGTGGGGGCCACTGCACGCGCTGGTTCCCTTGGGACGGGATGACGAACGGGGCGTTCAGGGCGTGGACGAGCGGTCGATGGCACCTCCTCGTGCATGTGGAGCAGCGTATGATGGTCCCCCCGCACGTTTTACATCCCTCGGTGCTTCGGCAGGTCCCTCCTGAGAGCTCGTGGGCGAGGCAATTCGAGCAGTACTTATTAATCAGTACTGCCCGAAGGCGCTTCTCAGCGCTCAGTTTCTGGAACCTCTTGCACTTCCGAAGAGGATGGATGCCCCGGCAGACTCGGCAGCGGTAGGATTGAGTACCTCGGGTACGTCTGCTATCCAAATCCTGGGCTGTGCGGGGACGCGGCACCATTATGCTGAAGTTGTTCTGCGAGGAAAAGAGACAAAAAATTGGCTTAGTATGTGACCTCGCAGACGGAAATAGATTAATGGCTGGAAGAAGCCGGTTCCTTGCTCTCCATAGGGAGAAGGATAACCTTATGCACGGGGCGTTTTATTGTGCCGCGCGCCGTACGGACTTCAGCCACTCGAACTCGGCCATCGGCTCCGGGGAAAACAGAAACAATTCTGCCGAGCCGCCATTCGTTCGAGGGCAAATCATCCTCCTTGACTACCACCATATCGTCAATTTGGATGTTTCGGGTCGGAAATTGCCATTTGTTGCGTTTGTGGATTTCTTTGAGATACTCCTCTTTCCACCGCGCACTAAACTGCTGATGTTGGGCTTTCAAATGTTGCCATCGATTGATTATCAGGCTCAGCCATGGAAAGCAACGGCCCGCCAATCAGGAAATGGCCAGGCAAGCTTCGATCTTGGCTAGGAGCGTCGCAAGTTCCTCAAACGTATACTTGCGCGTAGCCGTGGCTTTATAGAAAAGAGTTTTGAAACTTTTCACCCCTGCTTCCCACAGACCCCCCATATGCGGAGCCCCGGGCGGGATGAAGCGCCAGTCAAGTCCCTGATGGCTATGTACATCAGTCACAGACTCTTTGACGGCTTGAAGGAAGTCCCGAGAAAGTAGAGAAGCTGCCCCCACAAACGTCCTGCCATTATCAGAATGAATCCGCCTAGGGCACCCGCGCCTAGCTACGAAACGAGCAAAGGCGGCTAGGAACTTTTCGGCGGTGAGATCGGATGTCGGCTCTAAATGGATAGCCTTCGTGGAAAAACACACAAATACACATATATATCCCTTGGTAATGAGACACGCTCTCCCGGTATAGTTTTTAATCTCGAACGGCCCGGCATAATCAATGCCCGTATATGTAAAAGGCCTTGAGAAGGACACTCTGTCCTGTGGAAGATCGCCCATCAGCTGAGTTTGCAGTCTCTTCTTGTAAATTGTGCAGATCTTACACGGATTCACCACTGCCTTGACCAGATTCTTGAGTTTAGGAATCCAATACTTCGATCGGATCAGGCGTACGATCAACTGACTACCTCCGTGAAGAGTAATCTGGTGGGTGAATTGGACGAGAAGGCGAGACAGACTACAGCCGTAGGGCAGAATTATTGGATGCCGTTCATCATACTGGAGGGCTCTAGAAGCTGTAACGCGACCACACGCCCTTAGGAGGCCGAGTTGGTCCGTGAACGGAAACAAGTTTAAAATTGGACTTGCCCCCGGAAGGGGCTTTTCTCTGCCAAGTGCTTCAGCTCTTGGCCGTATGCTCGACGTTGCGCGATGGAAATCAGCGTTTGTTCTGCCTCTCGGATTTCTTCCCTCGTGGGTCGGGAAGTAGAGGAGATCGCGCCCTTACGGCAGCGACTTAGGAAGCGCCGAACATACGCCAGGACTCGCAGTGCTTTGTCAAGTTTAGAGAAGCGTTCGAGAAATTCGTCAGAAGGGACCTGGCTGAAATGCACCTTCACCGCGCGCTGCTCGAGCTCTGTGTTCGGTTGCACATCGCTTTGGGCTGGCCACAGCTCTTGTGGCCCTTGCAGCCACTCTGGCCCGTGCCACCAAAGTTGACTATCCGCTAACTCGAGTAGGGACACGCCTCGACTAGCTAAATCGGCGGAATTTTGTTCGGATCGAACGTGTGCCCAGCAGTCGACTGGTACTGCCTGCGTTATCTTGGCCACTCTGTTGGCAACAAACGTGGTCCAGTTGCACGCCGGCTTCCGTAACCAGGCCAGAACGATGGTCGAATCGGTCCAGCAGCGTATGTTGGAACTTGGTGTGGGCATATTAGGAAGAATCGCCGTTACCATTTCGGCTAACAACACGGCGCCACATAGCTCTAGACGTGGAAGGGACACGGTCTTGACTGGAGCGACTCGGGTCTTGGATGTGAGGAGGTTAGAAAGTATTTTCTGACCCACCTCGACGCGAACGTAGATCGCCGCTCCATAAGCCTTTTGGGACGCATCACAGAATCCATGATACGCCACTTTGATCTCAGGCTGAAAACAGACCCATCTCGGAACGCGGATCTGGTTGAGATCGGAATACTCATGAAGAAACGCCTGCCACCTCTGACTCATTTCGCTGGGAAGCTTATCATCCCAGCTTAAATCTTGTAGCCAAATCTCCTGCATAAACATTTTGGAACGTATTATAAACGGAGCGAGCCATCCGGCTGGATCAAACAACCTCGCGATTTGGGACAACACCTCCCGCTTTGTAAAGGAGGGTTCCACCACTATTTCTGGCGGCACGAAGTGGAATTCGTCGGACTTAGCCCTCCATCGAATCCCGAGCGTTTTGGCCGTGCTTTCGGTATCGATATCGAGGAACTCGCTATGAAGGAGGTGTTCGGCCGGAATATTTCGTAGTATGCTCATGTGGTTCGAAGTCCACTTCCTCAAAGGGAAACCAGCAGAGCTAAGAGCTGCTTGTAGCTCTTGGATTGAACTATGGGCCTCAGATATGGAATTTGCCCCTGCCAGAACGTCATCGACGTACATATGTTGTTGAAGAATGTGGCTGGCTTTTGGAAACGCCCCTTGGACATCCTCTGCTAGCTGCTGCAGCACTCGAATAGCGAGGAAGGGCGCACAGTTGACCCCGAAGGTAACTGTTTTCAACTCAAAGTCTCGAATATCCCCCTCTTTATCTCGGAACAGGATTCTTTGAAAGGGTGTATGCTTCGGATCGACCCAGATCTGACGGTACATCTTTGTGATGTCCGCGCTGAACACATATTGGAAATATCGCCATTTCAGAATTTGAATGGTCAGATCGGATTGCAGGACTGGACCAGTATGAAGAATATCATTTAAGCTGGTTCCATTCGCAG
This sequence comes from Drosophila lutescens, assembly GCA_037075285.1. Lineage (NCBI taxonomy): Eukaryota > Metazoa > Arthropoda > Insecta > Diptera > Drosophilidae > Drosophila > Drosophila lutescens. The sequence goes on from JBAMCF010001025.1 coordinate 43,425, forward strand.
ATGGGCTGGAGGCGTTAAATACAACGCGAAGCTTTGTCGTAGTACTTTCGGGCTTGATTACCGCGTGATGTGGAAGATAGTAAGTGGGGGAACTATGAGTCGATGGAACTTCGTGCATATGACCCAGATCCCGATACTCCTGAATCACGCTGTCATATTGCTCTTTTAACGGAAAGTCTCTTTTTAAACGATTCTCGTTTCGAAGAAACTGAGCTAACGCAATGGACCTTGAATATCCCAGATCGGACCCCGAGTTTTCGGGGTCGCAGAATGGGAGCGTAACCACGTACCTCCCGCTTGCGTCTCTTTTGGTAGTCCGGAGGAAGTTCCTTTCGCAATAGGAATCCGACTCCTTTACCATCTGGAATGGTAGATCCTCCACCTCCCATAACTTGCTGAGAAGCGAGTCTAACGAATCTTCCTTTTGGTGGTGTACTTGAGTCGTGAAGGATGCGACTCTGTTGGCCTTAGTATTGGAGATCGGCCCGGTAAGTACCCAGCCGAAGATGGTCTCTTGGCCTAGGAGGGAGCCACAAATGTTTCTCCGAGTGCCTTGCATCATCACCGACGGTAGAATATCAGCTCCGATCAGTAAATCGATTTGGGAACTTTCAAAGAAGTTTGGGTCTGCCCATTGGAGATCGGGCAGGTCTTGCAAAGAATTCCTGGGAACTGGATGAGAGGGCAGTTTGCCCGCTAATTCCGGAAGGACATAGGCTGCGGTGTCTAGTTGAAGACCCGGCTTAGTTGGGGAGCGGATAGCAAACTGGCAGAGTCTCGTTGACTCTGCCGAAACTGATTGGTTTAGCCCTGAGACTTGGGTTTGGGTTTTTCGGAAAGGCAACTTAAGGAGGTTGAACATGCGTTCGGAGATGAAGGTCGCTTCCGATCCCGAGTCGAATAAAGCTCGGGCTCGGTAGCTCGTGCCCAGATGGTACACGTCAACAATTGCCGTGCTCAGCAGGACGGCTGTAGTATTCGCAGCGAAATAATTTTGCACCGTTGAGGTGCTCGCGGATGCATTGCGACTGGAGGACTGCTGCGCCGAGGGCGCCGAGGTTGGGAGCTCGTGGGTCGAGCGTTTGAGGAAGTCGTGCTTGAGGAACTGGGGGAGCCGTGATGCAGCAAAGTATGATGCCTCCCCCTACACGTGAAACAGCTATGTGTGCTCGTGCAATCACGTAGCTGATGGCCTCTAGCGAAACAATTCAGGCATAGCTGCTTCTTTTTGATGTAGCCGGAACGCGCGTCGACAGACATGTTGAGAAAGCGCGGGCACAATCTGATTGGATGATTCTCCTTAGAACATAAGTCACACCCCTTTGGTCTGGGGGTGACCTTGGTCTCGAAGGCTTGCAGCCTTTTGGGAACTGACTGAGTCGGCTTCATATCCTCGATAGCCTCCAGTGTCCGATACCTTTCGCTCAGGAAGGTGTTCATCTCCTCCCAAGCCGGAATTTCGGACTTCGAAGTTAGCGACTGTTCCCATAAGGAAAGGGTTAACTTTGGCAGTTTGCTGGCGCACAGGAAGACCAACAGACAATCCCAGTTGTCAGTGGAGATATTGGAATGTGCTAGCGCTGTTAGACACCCCTGAATCGTAGACTGCAGCTCCTTTAGAGCATGTCCCGACTCTTGAGAAACGGAGCTCAAGTTGAACAAAAGCTTGAGTTGGCTGTTGACTAAAAGTCTTTTGTTTTGGAAACGGTCTTGAAGCGCTGCCCACGCTGACGCGAAGCCGTCATTTGTAAGCGGGGATTTGGACACTATGGCCTTTGCCTCGCCACTAGTTTTGGTGAGGAGATGGAAAAGCTTCTCGACCGGTGTCAGCCTGGAGTTGTTAACATAAACTGCCGTGAACAGGTCCCGGAAAGTGGGCCATCGGAGGTAGTCCCCATCGAAAACTTCTGTATCGCAGGGCGGTAGCCGGCAACCGGACAAAATATGCGGTGGAGAGGGAGGAGCTTGAACGGCTTGAGGCATCACTCTTTCGAGCGTTTCGCTAATCTGTGCGGCACACGTCTCGTATACGGAGTAGCAATAGTCATACTTTCCTTGTAGGAGAGGCAATGTGTCGAGGGATCCTTCCTGGGCAATTAGGTCAGAGCAGATCTCGTACTCTTTTTCAACCTTATCCCATAAGGCTCGAACTTGCTGAAGACGGACTTGCAGTGTGTGTGAAGATTGCGAATCCTGCCCAGGCGTATTGATTTTATCCTCGAAAGCAGTTGCGGCCGTTGGCTGCTCGGTTACCGACATTTTGCTACTAGCGCGTGTGACCCTCAGGAATTGAGTCCCGGATGCAGAGGGATTCTCTGGCTGTGCCACAAGTGAAGACTCGCTTGACACTTTCGCCAATGGTTTGGAGACGACAATTCTCGGACTTGTTTTCGAGCTTGTCGACGGAAGGTCTCTCCCTTTTGGCGTGACACTCGAGCTTCTAGGTCTCGGGCTAGCGGACTTGGGCCCTTGTTTGACGCGAGAAGGTAGCGGCGAGGAAAGGGTGGTTTTTGTTTCCTTTTCTGGTGTTGGCGTTGGCTTCTTGTCACCCTCTCCGGGCATACTCAGCTACGCTCTTCAAATCGGACGGCCTGCCCGCCGCCAAAAAAAAAATGTAGGAAACAAAAAAACTGACCCGCAGACTCGGTTCGGAGCAAATTAGCTGATATAGCTAGAAAATAGCTAGAAAAAATAGCTAGAAAATAGCTGGAAAATAGCTGAATGTAGCCACCGCTTACGGAACGCTTATTGGAAAAAATAGCTAAATATAGCTACAAGTTCGGGAAACACACAATAGCTGAATGCCCACTGACAAAAATATAGCTAAATATAGCTAAGAGTTACGGAAACAACAAACAATAGCTGAATGCTCCCTGACGAAAAATAGCTAAATCTCGCTGAGAGAATCAAAACAAACGACTAAACAAGCTGAATAGCTAAACACAAAACCAACCGAAACGATGGAAAAAAATTAAATGGCTGATGGTACGATAGCCTAGGAGCAGAATTTAGATTTGGAATTCTCTGACAAAAAATTTTTTTTGTAATTTAGGAACCCAATCGAAGTTTAACCACTTTTGCGACACAAGAAAAAAGAAGCCAAAAAAAACTAGCTGAAAAACGAATCCAAAATAGCTATCGACCTTGAAATTTTCTTTGACGATTATTCGAAAAATATTAATTTTTTGTTTCTGCGCTCGATTTTGTATTCTGGTATGGGTGTAGGATTGGTGCCCTGTGTTTTGCTCGTTACTACTTGAATCGTATAAGTGCCTATGCTTGCATATGAACAAAACGGAGATGAAATAAAAATTGCCCAAATATATGTATGTGTGTATATGGAGTTCGATGCTTAGCACAGAATAGCGCTAAGCTCTGCTCATGTATGTATGTATGTATTTGATGGAAAAATTTTGGCTGCTCGCAGAATAGCGGGGAGCTTATGTATGCGAATATATATGTATGTATGTCAGGATAGCAATTAAAAACACAATTAAGTTTTTTCGGATATATGTATATGAATATCAGGATCGCAATTAAAAACACAATTAATTTTTTCGGATATATGTATATGTATATTATATTTTTATTTTATTGCTGGAACGAAATTTTAGTTTTTGGGTATATTTTATTCTTTATTAAAATTTTTCATAAATCGTATAAATTGACAATTTAACCATTAATATAAAACTATAAATTTCGGCGTAAAAATATTTTATATTTGTGTGTATGTAAAAATTGCGCGTAAATTTGATTTTCAATTGTTAATATGTGTATGGGTCTTTGGAATAATATATATGTAGATATATGTACAATGTGTAAATATGGCTTTGGACAATATGTGTATGTATTAATTTGTATGTGTATACTTGGATATGTGTAAAGAATATAATATTTTTTAATCTTTGTTTGATTTGTGTGTGTGTATTTTTGGAATTTTCAACATGCAGTTTAGTGCCGGACGTGGATATGTGAAAGTGATTTTGCTGTAATATATATATGCACATATGAATGTATATATGTATGTACGCTTGGAAACTAGCGGATCACAGTGAAAAAACTATGTAGAAGGCCAATATTGGCAAAGCACTTTGCACTTTAAAATCGAAAAAAAATTCACTGCGGCTAGGCGTATGTATGTTTTTATACCTATATTCTTGTATATAGGCATATATATCACTTTTCACTTTTTCACTTGGAATTTGGACTCGGATGGAAATAACGCCTTGGAAAAGGAATATGGCGACCACGGACGAAAGGTTTGGAAAATAGTCGTACTTATCTTGGAAAAATCCGCAAAGGGGGGCGCTGATCAGGATAGATCGCAGGCGACGAAGGACCATGTCTTGGAGTGGGCGGAGTTGTCCAAAATATAGCTCCGGCTATCGTGGCAGGATGTTGGCCGTAGAAGTCGTATGGGGGTGGTTGCCGCTGCTGGTAAATTCCCAAGTCCCGAAATATAACGCGGCGAGATTCAAAATTCACGTTTTTATTCAGGCTTCACCATTAAGACTAACTTAAACTAAAGAGGAAAAAAAGACCAGGACCGCGGAGTGGTGGGTTTCGCCGGGAGCGGGAGAGCAACGGAGAGCGGGAGTGCAAGCGGGAGTGCAAGCACCAGTGCAGCGCTCGCTCTTACACTGCCGCTCGAAACTAAGCGCCCTTATGGCGCGAACAATATTAAAAAAAAACTAATAATTATACCCGTTACTCGTAGAGTAAAAAGGTATATTGTATTCGTGCAAAAGTATGTAACAGGGAGAAGGAAGCGTTTCCGACCCCATAAAGTATATATATTCTTGATCAGGATCACTAACCGAGTCGATCTAGCCATGTCCGTCTGTCCGTCTGTCCTTTTGTCTGTCTGTCTGTCTGTCTGTCTGTCTGTCTGTCCGTATGAACGCTGAGATCTCGGAAACTATAAAAGCTAGAAGATTGGTATTTGGCATGAAGATTCTTTGAGTTCCTACGCAGCGCAAGTTTGTTTCAAAAGGGTGCCACGCCTCCTCTAACGCCCACAATCGCTTATATACGATTTTAAAAATTTCAATATTTCTGAAAAGTAAAAATGCAGTTTTATTGTGTTTATCAATACCTATCGAAATGTAGAAGAAATTTTTCAAATCGGACCATTCGTTAAAAAGTTATGCGTGTTCAAAGTTTCTATCTCCATCTCCCTCGCACTCCCTTTACCTGAGTAACGGGTATCTGATTGTCGGGGCACCCGACTATAGCGTTCTCTCTTGTTTTCAATTTTAATTTCCGCAGGCGAAGCTGCGGGCAATTGACCCTGCTAGTTATTAATATTATTCTAATCAAGGTGAAAAATTAATGAAAACAAAAATTATTCGGTTTGACGATTTATTAGAGACTAAACAAGAGAGAACGTTTTAGTCGGGTGCCCCGACTATCAGATACCCGTTACAACAAACAATATGTTTTGGAAAAAGTAGTGTAGGGATTTGTGTCGAACAATGAATTTGTTTATTTCTGTTCTGTGCAGCTGATAACTTACGCAAGCAATAAGAATTTTAGGAATTTTTTCGCAAGTTTTTTTTATAAATTTATTAAGCAGTTTGCTTTAAGGAAAAAAGTTATGATAAAATCTTATCTCGGCTTATAGGCTAAATATAAGGAATTTTTTAAATTTAAAATAAGTAGCAAATATAAAAGTATGCTTAATTTTCAATTTTAATTTCCGCAGGCGAAGCTGCGGGCTACCGACCCTGCTAGGTCGAGCGGCTTCATCTGAACATTAAGTGCCAGGTTAGAATCCCACCCAGCAGGCCAGGCTAATTCCGCTTGGGTGTCAATTCCGACCGGAATCTCAACTTTCATTTGAGTCTCACCCATACGATAGGCAATATCCTTAAATTCCGAAGTGATAAATAATTTTCCTTTTTTGTTTCTCTTTTAAAAATCCGTTGTTTTTCTCTCTAATGGCTACTGTATCCAAACGTAACACACAGACGGGCAAGGAACAAAACGGAGATGCACCTATAACGCCACTGCGCCGGCTGGTCATCCCACGACCGGACATCCTCATAGCTATTTGGAGTACAAGCAGATCAAACAGTATCTGGAGTACCTAGCCCAGAGGTATCCGCACTTCGTACGCATTTACAGCTTGGGGCACACGCACGAGAAGCGGATAGTTCGAGCACTGGAGATCAACTGGATTAACTCGGATAACGTGGAGCTCTCTCCGCAGATGCGGGAGCAATCACCGCGGACCTTCGATCTCACTCCCAATAGACGATCCACGGTTCCGGTGGTCCACCAAGGCGAGCACTGCCGGAAGACCGTCTTCATAGAGGCGGGAACCTATGCACGTGAATGGATCACCACGTTTTATCGAGTACTCTCGCACCAAGGTAAATTTAATAAGCAAATGATTTTGATAATAATTTTAAACAAATTACCAATCGGATACTTTTAAAAATTTAAACTGAATTTTAAAATATAAAAAACTTTTTGACCAGGAACTCGAAACTAACTTAAATGAACAAAAGCACAGTTGATCTTGATTTAATTACTCATACATTAAAGTGAAGTTGTGAGATTGTAAACGATGCAGCGGCTGCTAACATAATGTACACAATTTCCTCCCCAGAATGCCAAGTGGCGCAAGAACCGGCGGCCACACAAATCCAGCAAATTTGTGGGCACTGACTGCAACCGAAACTACGACATCTTCTGAAACAGCGAACCCATCAAGGTCAACCGCAACACTTACAAAGGCAATTGCCTTGGCAAAAAAAGTTTTGCCGCAACCTGGCGGACCGCATAGCAAAACGCCCAAAGGAGCATTCAATCCAAGGCGTTCCAGCATCTCTGTATACCTTACAGGCGCCAATACAGCCAGCTTAAGTTCTTCACGAATTTGTTGGAGTGCCCCAATATCATCCCAGGTGCTGTCCGGCACAGTAATGAAGCCCTCGCGCTTGGCAGAAGGTTGCATTACCTTGATAGCGTCCACGAAATCGATCAGTTTCGATCAGTTGGTCAGTTCGGCCACCGTGGGCTCGCAGTATTTGTCGTTGGATCAGTCCGGCTCTTTGACCGGCTCTTTGGCAGCCTCTTCGTCCACCTCCATGGCAGCGTCCGTTGGATTTTAAGGTTGGTTTCACTTTCCTGCTGGGTTGCATAAGTCGTACATGTATGCATGTATGAGTGAATGTATTAAGTGTGACCGCGCAAGGGGAAAATTAAAATACCACAGTCATACCATATTTAAAATGCGCGGTTAAAAAATCGATTATATCCCAAATCTTTTCCTTGCGCCTTTTTTTTAGGTAAACGTTAAATTTAAAATATCGGTAGACTTACAGAAATCTTATTAAGCTGATTTTTACAGTCGAAATTTTCCTTAAAATTGCTTTTATTTTTATAATTAAAAAAAATGATCAGCAAACTATTTATTAGTTTTTAAACGTTGAGATATTGACAAATTGCTGATTTGTAAAAAACATTATTTCGCTCCGTTGCACACACACATGGAGAAATATATGTAAGGAAGATATGGTTTCGATCAAGTTGGCAACCCCACACAACACAAAAGAAAACAGAAAAAGACAAAGAGAATCACACAGTCGAAAGAAGCAGTCAAATCGTAAAGTCGCAAAAAGTTGTCTGGTGCAGAATATTCAAATTGATCAAGTCCCGAGTATACGAAATAAGTCGAAAAGTTGTTATATGTCGCGGAGGGTTAAAAAGAACATGTGAAACACAATAACTTTATAATTTCAATACCTTATTAAATAAAACTATATTACATTTCGGGGCTCAACCTAAAAAACAATAAAACAATAAAAATTGCGCAGTTGCGAATTCAGTGAAACAATTTCATCATCAAGTGAATACGAGAGTATGAGCGACGAAGAGGAAAAAGGTAGACAGAAGTGTGGCGTCCTAACGAGAGCGCAAACTAAGAAAAATCAAGCTTTGAGTCTGGATATCGTCGAAGAGGAGCAGCAACAAGAAGAATCGAGTGACCTGGAAAGCGAATTTTCCACAAGTGAGCTAAAAATGGCCGAGATCAACAACCAGAGCTTGCAACAAATAATTGAGATGCTGTCTCTTAAAATCAAAGCGGATGAAATAAATCAAAGATCGCAAAATGAACCAAAGATAACTGCAGAGAATTTTTCTCAAATTGTGCCAAACTTTGACGGTGAAACAATTCCAGTGGAGCAGTGGTTCTCAAACTTTGAACAAAATGCGGATGCCTATGAGTTAAGTGAAAAACAGAGATACATACAGGCTCGAGGGAAAATGACGAAAATGGCCAAACTGTTCCTAGAGTCGGTTTTGGTTAGCAATTACTGTCAACTTAAAAGTGTTCTCACCGCTGAATTCAAACGCACACTTAGAAGTGCCGACATACATGCAAAGTTGGCAGAGAGAAAGAAGAGGATCGATGAAAACTTTCATGAATATATTTTGAACATGAAGAAGATAGCTGCTATGGGACAGGTGGATGAGGAGTCAGTGATTGGTTATATAGTGGACGGATTGGACATAAAAAGCGAATATAAGTTCAGTATGTATGACTGCAAGTCTTACCAGGAACTGAAAGAGAAATTTGAAGTGTATGAACGCAAGTGTGGAAAGGAAAGAGAAGAACGACGCTACACTAAAGTTCAAAAAATCGTGTCCACCGATAAAAAAGTTTCCAGATGCTTCAACTGCGGATCAACTGAACACATGCGAAAAGATTGCAACACGCAGACAAAGTGTTTCAAATGCGATGGAGTTGGGCATATATCCACTAATTGCCCACAGGCCGTCAAAAAAGTAAACGTTATCAAGGATACCAAACGCTGTAAGGAAATATTGCTCAACGGAATTAAAGTAGCCGGTCTTGTTGACACTGGCTCGGATGTTTCAATTGTCTGCCAATCCATTTTCAAAAGTTTGGAAAATGTGGATATCCAGAGTTGCAATTCAATTCTTCGTGGACTTGGAAATCGCAAGGTAGAACCTTTGGGCGCTTTCATAGGGACGGTTCTCGTCGATGGAAACGTAGCTGAGCAGATTTTCCTTATTGTACCCGATGGAAACATGGAAAACGACGTGTTACTTGGTTTTGACTTTGTATCAAAATTTAGCGTTTCTCTTAACGAGGGTGGATTCAATTTCCAGAAGTCGTCAGCGGAGCCATTTAGCGCTGAAAAAAACGAGCTAAGTATTTACAATATAGTCGACGCAAAACCTGATATCGATGTTCCCCTTCCATTCCAGCCTCTCATCAAGTCGATGATTGAGGAATACAAGCCGGCAAACCCATCTTCGATAAGTCCTGTTCAGATGAAGATAATACCCGATGAGCAAATGAAGTCATTTCGCCACCAGCCGAGTCGTTATTCTCCCGTGGAGTGTGATGCGATCAGGAAGCAGATCGATGAGTGGCTATTAGAGGGAGTCATCCGAAAGTCAACCTCTAACTTTGCAAGCAGAGTTGTATTGGTGAAGAAAAGGAACGGAACATACAGAACCTGCGTGGACTTTCGCCAACTAAACAGCATGGTATTAAGAGACTGTTTTCCCGTTCCACTGATCGATGACGTTTTGGAAAGACTACAAGAAGCAGCCGTTTTCATTGTCATGGATTTGGAAAATAGCTTTCTTCACGTGCCCATCGAGGAATCTAGCAGGAAATTCACCGCATTCATCACCAGAGAGGGGTTGTTTGAATTTTGCCGAGCGCCATACGGTTTCTGCAACTCTCCAGCAGTGTTCAATCGATTCGTTAACAGTGTGTTTCAGGAGCTGATCACTAACGATGTTATGCAAATGTACGTTGATGATATCATCATATACGGACAAACCAACGATGAATGCATTGCCAAGCTGAAAACGGTGCTACACGAAGCCGCTAAATACGATTTAAAAATAAAATGGGAAAAATGTCATTTTCTTCAAAGCAAGATACACTTCTTAGGACACACCGTAAGCGATGGCAAAGTTTGGCCAGGAGAAGAGAAAACTAAAGCCGTTAAAAAATTTGCCTATCCGAAAAACATCAAGGGCGTTCAATCTTTTTTGGGTCTCACAGGATTTTTCCGGAAGTTTGTCAAAGGCTATGCCAACATCGCTCGACCGTTGACGGACCTTTTAAAGAAAGGCACAGAGTTTAAATTCGAGGCTTCAGAAAAAAATGCAATGAACCAGCTGAAGGATATTTTGTCTACAGAACCAGTCTTACGTCTATACCGCAGAGAGGCCCCAACAGAGCTCCACACAGACGCTTCGAAAGATGGTTTCGGTGCTGTGCTTATGCAGAAGGTTGATGAAGAGCTGCATCCAGTCGCTTTTTGGAGCAAGAGGACGTCCGAAGCAGATGCCAAACGACACAGCTACATACTGGAAGTAAAAGCTGCGTACCTCGCCCTTAACAAGTTTCGGCATTACCTCTTAGGTGTTTCGTTTAAATTGGTCACTGATTGCGCCGCCTTCTCTATGACAGTGAAGAAAAAGGACGTGCCTCGCGAAGTCGCTCAGTGGATACTGCAGTTACAAGACTTCGAGTTCCAAGTAGAACATCGATCTGCCGATAGAATGAAGCATGTTGACAGCCTCAGCCGCTATCCTCAGGACGTCTTCAATATCACCTCGGAGATTTCTGCTCGCATCGAAAAGGCTCAGCAAAAGGATGAATTCATCGAGTCTATTCTAGAACTTTTGAAATCTCGCCCCTATAAAGATTTCAAACTGAAAGGTAATATTTTGTACAAGCATGTAGATGGAAATGATTTGCTGGTCGTGCCAAAATCAATGGAACACGAAATAATATCCGATGCACATAACATGGGACATTTTTCAGTGCAAAAAACTTTACACTCATTGCGCCAACAGTTTTGGATCTCGCACATAGAAAGCAAGGTTGCACAAATTATCAAGTCTTGCATAAAGTGCATTATATGCAACAAAAAGCTGGGAAAACAGGAAGGTCAGTTGTACTGCATTGGAAAAGGAGATTGCCCACTGCACACGCTCCATATAGATCACTTGGGACCTATGGATGCAACCAGCAAACAGTACAAGTTTATTTTCGCCGTTGTTGATGCTTTCAGCAAATTTGTATGGTTGTTCACAACTAAAACCACTAACTGCGAGGAAGTCTTAAGAAGTCTTACAGACTGGTCAGCTGTCTTCGGGTATCCATCCCGCATTGTTAGCGACAGAGGAGTTGCTTTCACCTCCAACCTATTCACCAACTTTGTGAAGGAAAACGGAATTGAACATGTGTGGACGACGACTGGCGTGGCTCGCGGTAATGGGCAGATTGAGCGGGTGAACAGATGCATTATTTCAATGATCTCGAAACTGTCCGCTGAGGATACCTCTAAGTGGTATAAGTTTGTGGCGCAAGTCCAGCGCGCCATTAACTCACATGTTCATTGCTCGACTAAGAAAACACCGTTTCAATTAATGTTCGGGGTTAAAATGCAGAATAAAGTCAGCGATAATCTCTTGGCAGTTCTGGAACAGGAGTTGTTAAATGACTTCGACAACGAAAGAGCAAAAGAACGCGAAGCAGCCAAAATCGAGATCCAGAAAGCACAGGCAAATTATAAAGCCAACTATGATAAACACAGGAAGGTAGAAAACATCTACAAAGAAGGCGATTTAGTCGCAATAAAACGTACCCAATTCGTTGCTGGGAAAAAACTCGCCAGTACCTTTCTTGGACCGTACGAAGTTACGCAGGTTAAAAGAAATGGGCGCTACAATGTTAGGAAAGCTGCTCAAGTGGAAGGGCCAAATATTACAACAACGAGCTCTGACAATATGAAATTGTGGAAATACGCCAATTGGAACGAAGATTGCTTGTCGTCTGGGACAGACTCCAGTAGCCAGGATGACCGAATGTAAGGAAGATATGGTTTCGATCAAGTTGGCAACCCCACACAACACAAAAGAAAACAGAAAAAGACAAAGAGAATCACACAGTCGAAAGAAGCAGTCAAATCGTAAAGTCGCAAAAAGTTGTCTGGTGCAGAATATTCAAATTGATCAAGTCCCGAGTATACGAAATAAGTCGAAAAGTTGTTATATGTCGCGGAGGGTTAAAAAGAACATGTGAAACACAATAACTTTATAATTTCAATACCTTATTAAATAAAACTATATTACATATATATAAGCCACAAAATTAGTTTTGGGTCATTCCACGTGAAACGTGACAGGCCAATTTGGGTCAAATCTCAGAATCAGTCGAAACTTTTGTTTTCGATAGAGGATTGAAATATAAGGATCAATTTTTTTTTTTTTTTAAATATTATTCTAATTAAGCTCCGATTTTTAAGTTATGCAGCACTTGAGACTCGTTTGAGATATTTATATATTTGGTATGCAACTTTGTGGGATATCTTAATATCTTTCAGAAAAATATTTTTAAAACTTTTTAATTTTAAAATTAAGTATTTTTTAAGAGAATTTAAAATTAGAAAAATTCTGTACGCCGGAATACACGCGGTTTCCGAATAAAAAACAAGAGAGAACGCTATAGTCGGGTGCCCCGACAATCAGATACCCGTTACTCAGGTAAAGGGAGTGCGAGGGAGATAGAGATAGAAACTTTGAACACGCATAACTTTTTAACGAATGGTCCGATTTGAAAAATTTCTTCTACATTTCGATAGGTATTGATAAACACAATAAAACTGCATTTTTACTTTTCCGAAATATTGAAATTTTTAAAATCGTATATAAGCGATTGTGGGCGTTAGAGAAACAAACTTGCGCTGCGTAGGAACTCCAAGAATCTTCATGCCAAATACCAATCTTCTAGCTTTTATAGTTTCCGAGATCTCAGCGTTCATACAGACAGACAGGCAGACGGACAGACAGACGGACAGGCAGACGGACAGACAGACGGACAGACAGACGGGCAGACAGACGGACAGACAGACGGACAGACAGACGGACAGACAGACGGACAGACAGACGGAAGACGACAGACAGACTGACAGACGGAAATATCTAGATCGACTCGGCTAGTGATCCTGATCAAGAATATATATACTTTATGGGGTCGGAAACGCTTCCTTCTAGCTTTTACATACTTTTGCACGAATACAATATACCCTTTTACTCTACGAGTAACGGGTATAAAAATGCTGCACGCAGACAGAACCAGAACTTAAAGAGGAAAAAGGATTCGTTACTCGTTACATTAGTGTATTACTCAAAAAGGAATAAGATATACAGTGGTGCATATGCAAATATTTTCAACACTCCTTCTCACCGCGGTATATCTAATTCAAGAGATTCTTTTTAGTTTAACCCTAGTGAAGTAATACATTTTGTGTGCTTAACTTTACATAGAGCCTTAGCTAGCACATCTGAAATCATATTTTCGGTTGGAACATATTCAATATCAATGACTTTCTTCTAATACAAATCTCTTATGAAATGATACTTGATATCATGATGGTCGTTGATGCACTACGAGCAGTACAAACAAGTGGCCCAACGATACCAAGCACTTGCTTGTTACGCGCGGGACCCTTTATCAATTAGGGCAAAAATGCGAGTTCGCGAGGAAAATACATGAAACAAATGCTACAACTAAGATTGAAGCAAATGAGATAAAATTTTAGTTTTTAATACGGGGATAGATGTTGAAGCGCAAATTAAATGATAAAGATTGTTATAATTTTTACATAGAACAAGAAAGGGCTCATGCAGAGTAAAATTTGATGTACATCGAGGCAAATTAAGAGGGTAATAATTTCGTGTTAGTCTAACGGGAACATTAAAAGTTAAACGGTTTACCAGTTCTACAGAATCAATACCGAGCATTATTCTACGTAGGTAAATTAAGCAATAGTAATCTACTCTGGTAGGAAGGTAGCCTTACGTTTTGATCCCAGTTCAAACTACGAAGGGCAAAAAGAAGAAATTTTTTTGCACCGACTCAATACGGTCGATGTGCACTTGATATTGTGGACTCCAAACTGAAGAACAATATTCCAAAATAGGACGGACAATGGAGGTAAATAATAATCTGGTTGTATAAGGGTCATCAAATTCTTTTGACCAACGCTTTATAAACCCAAAAACACTCATAGCTTTATTGACAGTGGCCATTATGTGGCAATCAAATTTAAGTTTTGGGTTGCATTTAAGGCAGTTCAGATTTAAAAGGTTGTACTCACACCATCCCTGAAAACAATAAATATCTGACTGTAAGTTGAAACCTGACCCTACATCTTTATATGATAAACAAAGCTTAACATCGTCAGCGTACATTAGTACACGAGAATGTGCTACGATAGAGGGAAGATCGTTAATAAACAAAGTAAACAGCAAAGGGCCTAAATGACTACCTTGAGGAACTCCAGATGTCACGTTGATCATTTTAGAAACAGCGCTCTTAAATATAACCCTCTGAGTCCTACCATTCAAATAACTTGAAATCCAAGTTAAATGACTACCTTGAGGAACTCCAGATGTCACGTTGATCATTTTAGAAACAGCGCTCTTAAATATAACCCTCTGAGTCCTACCATTCAAATAACTTGAAATCCAAGTTAATAGATTACATGGAAACCCAAGCTGATCTAATTTGAATAAAGGGAGAGAGTGGTTAACAGAGTCAAAGGCCTTACTAAAATCTGTATATATAACGTCAGTCTGCATGTTATTCTTATATCCATTTATTACAATAGATGACAATTCAAGAAGGTTGGTGGTGGTTGATCTTCGCTTAACAAAACCATGCTGACACGGTGATATTAGCGAGGAACATAAATGCTGCAAATGAGAAGTAATAATACGTTCAAATGCTTTAGGAATTGCCGACAATTTAGAAATGCCTCTATAATTCTGGGCATCCGCCTTCGCACCCTTTTTGTGGAGTGGAATAATGAAAGAGTCCTTCCAGATAGTTGGAAAAACTGATGATGAAATAGACAAATGAAAAAGTTTAAGAATCGGTTTACAAATGGTTGAAGCACAAAACTTAAGCACACTCCCAGGGAGTCCATCAGGACCGGGAGAATACGTTGGCGTTGTTGTTGCTAAATCCTTTAAAAGAGAACTTTCGGTAATTGCAGGGGTAAAAATACAATTAGCCCTATTTAAGGGGTTAGGGTAGGTAGGGTTTGACCAAGCAGCCGAACTATAAGTAGTTTGGAAAAACTCGGCAAATAAATCCGCAATTTCAAAATCCGACGGTGCCTCTTTTGAGTTTAAACGTACCGATGAAGGCAATATGTTTACTTCTAGCATGAAAACTCGCATTCTTAGCTAAACATTGGGCGCTCTGATTGTCACTGTAGATCATCAATGTTTGCGCCGTCTCGAAACCCATCTCAGATATTAGCTTCAGCACGTAAGCAGCCTCCTTAGCTGCTGTTGAAAGCGCCACATACTCAGCCTCCGTGCTACTGAGTGCTATGATGCTCTGCTTTTTCGACTCCCACGAAAACGCTGCTCCAGCCATAAAGAACGCCCAACCGCTGAACGATTTGCGGTCAGTACAGTCACCTGCCCAGTCTGCATCCACAAAGCAGTGAACAGGCACACCAGTTCGAACAAAGTGCAACTTCAAGTCCGAAGTTCCTTTTAGGTAACGAAGGACGCGTTTAGCGGCCACCTCATGTTCCTTATGGGGGTCACTGCACCTCTGAGCCAACTTTGCCACACAATGAACAATGTCTGGCCTTGTAGCCATTTCTAGGTACAGCAGTGATCCAATAAGCGATTGATACTGCTTCTGGTTGACTCGTGGACAGTTTTTCAAAATACATAGGTTCTGATAACCAACCTCCAAAGGCGTTGCATTCGGCTTACAATCCTCCATGCCATAATCTCGTAACAGCCCGTCGACATACTGCTTATGGCCAATTGCCACACTGCCCGTCTCTCCATTCCGCTCGATCTCCATGCCTAAAAAGTGATTTAGCTCTCCGCTATCTACTACTGCAAATTCCCGTGCGATTTGAAGTTTTATGTCGACAAGGTCTTCTTTTCTGGAACAAGCAATAATTAGATCTTCGACATATACAACAATTAAGTTAAATTTTTCGCCGTGGTTCTTCGTAAAAATGCGTGGCTCACTGGTACATTGTACAAAACCAATACGCTGAAGAGTACAATCCAATTTCTTGTTCCATTCACGCCCACTCTGCTTCAGACCGTATAAAGACTTGTGCAACCTCAACACTCTTTTTGGATACGCTGTGTCCACGAACCCTTCCGGTTGCCGCATGTAGACTACATCTTGTAGGTCGCTATTGAGATACGCAGCTGAGACGTCCATTTGATGCATAAACATTTTCTTCTCGACAGCCAGTGCAATCACCAATCGGATGGAAGAATACCGAGCCACTGGGGAAAATGTTTCTGTGTAGTTTATGCCGTACTCCTGTCCACAACCTTTTGCGACTAAGCGAGCCTTGAACCGTTCCACGTCGCCGTACTGGTCTCCTTTAACCGCAAACACCCTTGCATCCAATAGTTCCCTCGCCAGGAGGAAGATCTACAAGACTCCTTGTCTTGGTGGACTGTAGTTGAGAATACTCCTTCTGCATCGCAACCTTCCATTCTTCAGCCTGTGTCAAGCTCAAAGCCTCCTTGACTCCACTCGGTACTTGGACATCGGCAACTCCAATAGCGTTAAGCATATTGTACTCTTTACGTGGTCGTCCTGGCCTTCCAGTACGAATTATCTTGGGCCTACCTGGGGCTCGCTGAACTCTGTCGACGCTATCAACCAACTCGTCTTCACCATCTTCGGCTCCCGACTGTTCGTCCCTTGCAAGATCTCCGTCATTTCCATCATGACCGCCATTAATCTCCTCACCAAAACGCTTCCGTTTTCTTTTCTTTTCCTTGTCTTGTCTAGCACAATTGCCTTTGAACCAAACACCTTAAGATGGGATACGCTGGGGTTTTTCCCAAACCATGCTTCGTATGGAGTTTCTCATGTTCCTCAAATACATCGCAGTCATTATCTCTTCCCCCCACAGGTACTCGTTCGCATTAGCGTGAACCATCATGCTCCTTGCCATTTCTACTAGCGTACGATTGGCACGCTCAGCAACGCCGTTTTGCTGTGGAGTTTGGGGAACGGTGAGCTGCCTCTTAATCCCATTGCTTACCAGGAAGTTTTCGAATGCGCCATTAATGTACTCTCTACCATTATCGCTCCGTATAGCTTTAATCTGCTGCCCAGTTTGCTTCTCAGCCAAAAACATAAATTCTTTGAATTTCTCAAAAACTTGGTCCTTTGTTTTAAGCATATAGACCGATACATAACGCGTCTTGTCGTCTATGAATGTGGCAAAATAATGCGCTCCACCTTTGGAAACTGTAATCATAGGACCGCACACGTCCGTATGTATCAGTCCCAACACTTGGCTCGAACGATTTTCCGCAACTTTTGGGAATTGTTTCACGCATATCTTGCTTTTCGCACACGTCTCGCAAACAAAGTCATTCGTGCTACCGGTTACTCCGCGTAACCCATACACCAATTCTTTTCGAATCATGGATTTTCAACTTTCGAAATTCAAATGTCCGAATCTATTGTGCCACGTTATTACTTGATTTGTTTTCCCGTTTGCAGCAAAAGCCTTTTGTTCTTATTTTCGAAAAGAAACAAGTCATTCTCTATGTTCGCTTTTAATACCGTTTCGCCGTTCTTATACTTGACACTCGCACTACTTTTCGAAAAATTTATTTCGAACCCGTTATTAGTTGCTCTCGACACCGAAATAAAATTACACTGAAGGTTTTGTACGAACAACACATCAACCAACTCAATAATGTTTTCTTGCCAAAACAGTTGTCAATGTAATTTTCTCCAACCAGCATTATCTTTTCCTTATGCTCACGAATTGAAGCAAATAACGATTTGTTTGCACATAAATGGGCTGTTGCCCCACTGTCAACGCACCAAATATTTTTAGTTAGTCCACTTTGACTCGCTACTGCAGCGAAAACCGAGAACGACTTTTTGTTCTCTCCGCGTTTGCTCTCACTATTGGTATCCTTTTCTGGTCTTGCGTTTTTCTTTGAGTAGCACTTTGCCGAAACGTGTCCGTAACGACCGCAGTTCCAACATTCCACATTTTTCATGTCTTTCTTATGCTTGGGCTTTTCTTTTTCGGCACGCGACGAGTACATTTTCTGTTCAGCTCTATTTGCCATTTTGTCTTTCACTTTTCGTCGTTCTTCCTCTTCCAGCAACTTAATTTTCAGCGAACTCAAGGAAGGCAAGGAATCACGCGTCTCCATAGCGATTACGAAATTTTCGTACGAATCACATAGACTGGAAAACAAAATTATTACGGTCATTTCATCTGGGACTGGTTGATCGATCTCTTGTAATTTATCGAAGACGTCACTGAAATTACTCAAATGCACTTCGATACTGTCTGACTCTGACATCTTCATATACAGCAACTGTTTAAACAACTGTATTTTACGCGCTGGTCCACTAGGCATCTAAACACTAGCCAGCTTTTTCCAAGCTTCCATTGATGACTTGCAGTGTTTAACATAATTAATCTGGGACGGCTTTATACACAACAAAATACTCGCGAGGGCCTTTTCGTCCTTGTTATCAAAGTTTGCCTGCTCCGCAACCGTTCCACTTTCGTTTTTAATTTCACGACCACACACAATCGACCAAAGTTCTGAGTGTACCAGCAGACTTTTCATCTGCACTGCCCACGAACTATAATTGTCACTATCAAGTTTTTCTATTGAGTATTGCGAACTCATCTTGTACATCTTTTTATAGCCCCACCGAATCTCTAATTATTTTATAATCTTTTCAACTATTACGCAGTAGTTTTCTTGCTGACCTGGGCCCATAACCTATTCGGTTTGACGATTTATTAGAGACTAAAAAAAGCTGCACGCAGACAGAACCAGAACTTAAAGAGGAAAAAGGATTCGTTACTCGTTACATTAGTGTATAACTCAAAAAGGAATAAGATATACAGTGGTGCATTGCTTTTCTTGATGCCTTTTCTTAAATTAGTCAAATACATAAAGCAAAACATTGCCTCGCATAAATATTGGTTTCCCTTATAAGAGTTGTCTACTGTGGATACCTTCAAAAAACCCCTGTTAGTTAAATCGCCAAGAGTATTTGGTTTTTATTTACCTTTTCGTTACCTATAAAAAATATTCCGTCTAATTTCTTAAATCTTATTCAACAATAATGGATTTGTTGTACTAGTCGATAAGAACACTCGCGAATCAAATACAATGTGAATTTTCAATACAAAACCGTAATGTTACAAAAACACCATATACATTTAATTTCGAAAAAATGGATAGAACGGGAATGGCATTTTTTTTTTCAAATCGCAAGGGTTATAGATGAGATTTTAAAGGAAATATATAAGCTTCATTTAAAAGTTTTGTATTCCAATTGTATTCATTAAATGTTTCATTTGACATCCCTGTAGGATTTGGATGAAAGGGCGCATTTTTGAAGTTGTGTTTACTTTGACAAGTTATTTTATATGTCAGATGCCATTTTGGTTTAACTGGCTTTCAAATTGAAAATTTTTCATTTTCCAACATTTTCCATAATCTCTACAACTTGGACAAGCTTAACATCTCCGAGACTGATTGCATTAGCGAGGAACTCGAGGCACCACCCACCAACAGTGTGACGAACAATATGATGAACAGTCTGTACAGCCAGCCAAGGAAGCCTCTGGCTGCCAAGCCAATCAGCGAACCCATCGATATATCCAGTGGGGACGACAACGACGATGACTCCAATACCACCAACGGAGATGAGCTACCAGCTCCTACTCCACCGGCAGTTCAGCCGAGCGCTCTGAAACGCCTGATGGAAGATCTGCCGGAAACAACGGCGGCTCCCAAGAAATGTGAGATTCGATACAAATACAAATAATATCTAATAATATTCTCTATTAGCAGCTAAACTGAATCCTATTCCAAGCTCGGGACCAGAGTCAGCACACAAATGTAAGTGATATTCCGCATAAAGTCATTCCTTCCCAGTTCATTCAGGTGTCGGACCTTGGGGTAAAAATCATCACTCTGAGGACCCGGGCCATCGCAAGGATCATCGTAATTCGTCCAGTTTGTATCAGCAACTGCATCAAAACCAAAACCGTGACCGCCCGCGGAAGTACAGGAAGGAGCTGGAGGTGCACCACCCCACGGAAAGTTTCCGTGACATTGGCGGCATGGATACCACCCATAAGGAGCTATGCGAGCTGCTGATCCATATAAAGTCGCCGGAGTTCCATTTTCATTTGGGACTGCTGCCCTCCAGAGGTCTTTTGCTGCACGGGCCGCCAGGATGTGCCCGTGCCATAAATGGGGTATGTCTGATTAAATAAAATTCCTTTGTATTCTCATTCAAGACCCAATTTGGTTCTTCTCATGGAAGTGCCAGCCACGGAGCTGATTGGTGGCATCTCTGGCATGTCTGAGGAGCGCATACGCGAGGTCTTCGAACAGGCCCTGAGCTACTCGCCATGCGTGCTCTTCATCGACGAAATCGACGCCATCGGTGGCAACCGCCAGTGGGCCTCGACCGATCTGGAGCGGCGCATTGTGTCGCAGCTGATCAGCAGCTTGGATGACCTGAAAATCAACTAGTCTGGTCAGTCCGTGGTGGTCATTGGTGCCACCACGCGTCCCGATGTCCCGGATCCTGGCCTATGCCACATTGGACGCTTGGATCATGAAATCGCCATACACATACCGTCGCGCAAGGAGCGTCGTGAGATCTTGCACATCCAGTGCGAGGGATTGACCATTGATCCGAAGCTTAATTATGATAAGATTGCCGAACTAACACCAGGTTATGTGGCAAGTCTGGCGCGCAGCTTCCGTGGCCGTAAAGCGTAGGTCCATAAAGAAGTTCCGTGAACTGCACGCTGCCAGCGAAAAGAACATGACTACGGTCACTTTGGATGACGATGATCTCATCAAAGAGTCAGGTGACTAGGCTGAAAAAGAAACTGGCTGAGCCAAAAGGTGAAAAAGAAGCTGAAAAAGAAACTGAAAAAGACGCCGAAGCCGATGCCGAAGAGGCGGATGGTGACAAAGACAAAACCGATGATAATGACACACCCAAATCCGAATCCCCAAAGAAAGCGACCAATGGCAACTCATCTGAGAAACCAACGGACGCTGCCATGGAGGTGGACAAAGGGGCTGCCAAAGAGCCGGACAAAGAGCCGGACTCATCCAACGACAAATACTGCGAGCCCACGGTGGCCGAACTGACCAACTGATCGAAACTGATCGATTTCGTGGACGCTATCAAGGTAATGCAACCTTCTGACAAGCGCGAGGGCTTCATCACTGTGCCGGACACCACCTGGGATGATATTAGGGCACTCCAACGAATTCGTGAAGAACTTAGACTGGCTGTATTGGCGCCTGCTAGGTATCCAGAGATGCTGGAACGCCTTGGATTGAATGCTCCTTTGGGCGTTTTGCTATGCGGTCCGCCAGGTTGCGGCAAAACTTTTTTGCCAAGGCAATTGCCTTTGTAAGTGTTGCGGTTGACCTTGATGGGTTCGCTGTTTCAGAAGATGTCGTAGTTTCGGTTGCAGTCAGTGCCCACAAATTTGCTGGATTTGTGTGGCCGCCGGTTCTTGCGCCACTTGGCATTCTGGGGAGGAAATTGCGTACATTATGTTAGCAGCCGCTGCATCGTTTACAATCACACAACTTCACTTTAATGTATGAGTAATTAAATCAAGATCAACTGTGCTTTTGTTCATTTAAGTTAGTTTCGAGTTCCTGGTCAAAAAGTTTTTCATATTTTAAAATTTAGTTTACATTTTTAAAAGTATCTGATTGGTAATTTGTTTAAAATTATTATCAAAATCATTTGCTTATTAAATTTACCTTGGTGCGAGAGGAACCATCGGGATGATAAAACGAAGCTTGCGGAGCACCTCTATGAACCTGCTTGTACTCCAAATAGGTATGCAGGATGTCCGGTCGTGGGATGACCAGCCGGCGCAGTGGCGTTATAGGTGCATCTCCGTTTCGTTCCTTGCCCGTCTGTGTGTTACGTTTGGATACAGTAGCCATTAAAGAGAAAAACAAAGGATTTTTAAAAGAGAAACAAAAAAGAAAAATTATTTATCACTTCGGAACTTAAGGATATTGCCTATCGTATGGGTGAGACTCAAATGAAAGCTGAGATTCCCGTCGGAATTGACACCCAAGCGGAATTAGCCTGGCCTGCTGGGTGGGATTCTAACCTGGCACTTGACGCTCAAATAAAGCCACTCGACGTAGCAGGGTCGGTAGCCCGCAGCTTCGCTTTATATTTGCTATTTTTTTTTTAATTTGAAAAATTCCAATTCTAAAAGCCGAGAAAAGATTTTATCATAACTTTTTTCCTTAATTTCCGCAAAAACAACAGTATATTGTCCTATGCAAACTACTTAAGAAAAAAGAAAAAAAACTTGCGAAAAAATTCCTAAAATTCTTATTGCTTGCGTAAGTTATCAGCTGCACAGAACAGAAACAAACAAATTCATTTTTCGACATTAATCCTTACACTAATTTTCTTCACAACTTTAGTACTTTGACCAAAACATAATGTTTAAATATAGAATGTCATACAGGGATGAGCATGCCATTAAATTCCAAATCGATTAGCGTGTAAATCTAAAAAAAACAAGAGAGAACGCTATAGTCGGGTGCCCCGACAATCAGATACCCGTTACTCAGGTAAAGGGAGTGCGAGGGAGATGGAGATAGAAACTTTGAACACGCATAACTTTTTAACGAATGGTCCGATTTGAAAAATTTCTTCTACATTTCGATAGGTATTGATAAACACAACAAAACTGAATTTTTACTTTTCCGAAATATTGAAATTTTAAAAATCGTATATAAGCGATTGTGGGCGTTAGAGGGGGCGTGGCACCTTTTTGAAACAAACTTGCGCTGCGTAGGAACTCCTAGAATCTGCATGCAAAACGCCAATCTTCTAGCTTTTATAGTTTCTAAGATCTCAGCGTTCATACGGAAGACGACAGACAGACAGACAGACAGACGGACAGACGGACAGACAGACGGACAGACGGACATGGCTATATCGACTCGGCTAGTGACCCTGAGCACCTGAATACTTTATAGGGTCGGAAACGCTTCCTTCTAGCTGTTACATACTTTTGCACGAATACAATATACCCTTTTTCTCTACGAGTAACGGGTATAATTATTATTAACTCTCGTTGTTTTGTTTCGAAAAGTACCGTTCTAATTTGAATTATATACTTTAAATTAAATTTATTCAATTTAATAAATTGTTGCTGGATATAATTTATCTATATTAATATTTGTCTTTATCAAAAAATTGGTCAGTAGCAAATTCCACACAGAACGGATTGACCTAAAAATCTAGAAAAATAAAATTAAATCGGAAATAATTAGGCACAGAGTGTGACGTAAAATTTAAAACAAAAATCGACCCAAAAGTGCCCCAAAAATCGATTTGTTTTTTTTTTTATTCTTTCTTTTGCCATTTCTCTGTTATAAATGTTGTTAAAATGGTTTTAAAATGTTATGTTCATAATCTTATGGCATGCCCGCAATTAACTGCATTTTCATTTTTTTTTTAAATTCAGCCTCCTTAACCAAGTCCATAATATTTTCCAATTTTGCTTTGCCGATTTGACGTCACGGCCTCCACATATTCACGGCTTCCCCGCCCACCTGTCTTCCTGTCTTCTATATTAATATTTGTCTTTATCAAAAAATTGGTCAGTAGCAAATTCCACACAGAACGGATTGACCTAAAAATCTAGAAAAATAAAATGAATTCGGAAATAATTAGGCGCAGAGTGTGACATAAAAATTAAAACAAAAATCGACCCAAAGTGCCCCAAAAATCGATTTTTTTTTAATTCTTTCTTTTGCCATTTCTCTGTTATAAATGTTGTTAAAATGGTTTTAAAATGTTATGTTCATAATCTTATGGCATACCCGCAATTAACTGCATTTTCTTTTTTTTGAAATTCAGCCTCCTTAACCAAGTCCATAATATTTTCCAATTTTGCTTTGCCGATTTGACGTCACGGCCTCCACATATGTATGTATGTATGTTCTGCTGGCGCACTTTCCATTAAGTCGAAAATGTGTGTGTGTCGCATTGTAAGTGTGACCGCGCAAGGGGAAAAACGAAAATACCACTGTTTATTTAAAATGCGCGGTTAAAAAATCGATTATATCGCAAATCTTTTCTTTTGCTCCTTTTTTTAGGTTAACGTTAAATTTTAAAATATCGGTAGCCTTACAGAAATTCCATTAAGCTGAATTTTACAGTCGAAATTTTCTTTAAAATTGCTTTTGTCTTTAAAATGCAATAGCCTGATCAGCAAACTATTTATTAGTTTTCAAATGGTGAGTTATCGACAAACTTTGGATTTGTAAAAAACAAAAACAAACAATGATTCGCTCTGCTATGTCCACACTCACGCACAAAATATATGTATCCAAAAAATGCGTATTTAACACACACAGCCATTAGATACATATATGCGTGTGTACGTTTATGTGTGTGCATTGCAGCTGACTAAGGAATTGAGATTCGCTCAAATTCAAATTCAATATAATACTGATATCCTTTTGCTAAAAGAATATTTCATTTACATTTCCACAACAGATTTAAGACATTTTGTAACCGATTTTTGTGAACTAAAATTCAAATCGCATTGATAATGTTAAAAGAACATTAAATATTCAAACCAATTGATTCTCTTGCTCTTTATTACACGTGCCTCATATTGTTTAAACAAATGCAAATGTTTAAACAATTTGATTCACGGCTTCCCCGCCCACCTGTCTTCCTGTCTTCTATATTAATATTTGTCTTTATCAAAAAATTGGTCAGTAGCAAATTCCACTCAGAACGGATTGACCTAAACATCTAGAAAAATAAAATGAATTTGGAAATAATTAGGCGCAGAGTGTGACGTAAAAATTAAAACAAAAACCGACCCCAAAGTGCCCCAAAAATCGATTTGTTTTTTTTTTTAATTCTTTCTTTTGCCATTTCTCTGTTATAAATATTGTATGTGTGTTGCATTGTAAGTGTGACCGCGCAAGGGGAAAAACGAAAATACCACTTTTTATTTTAAATGCGCGGTTAAAAAATCGATTATATCGCAAATCTTTTCTTTTCCGCCTTTTTTTAGGTTAACGTTAAATTTTAAAATATCGGTAGCCTTACAGAAATTCCATTAAGCTGAATTTTACAGTCGAAATTTTCCTTAAAATTGCTTTTGTTTTTAAAATGCAATAGCCTGATCAGCAAACTATTTATTAGTTTTCAAATGGTGAGTTATCGACAAACTTTGGATTTGTAAAAAACAAAACACAGCTGTTTCCGTTTGATATAGCCGATGCGTTGGTCGACCGTTGTTGATTCCAGCGCGGATTTGCGCATATAACCCCAATCCAAACAAGGAGGTTCCCGGTTCTCGTCTCCCAGTGGAGTTGTAGGTTTTATTTCCTGTTTTCAATAACAAAATGAACTTCATAAAATTTCATATTCTTAAGTACCTACGCTTCGTATTTTCCACGCGTTTTCTTGGAATGTTGGAAGCTTGACATGTTTGACCGTATCTTAAAGTGACAATTAGGTCAGAGTTCGAAAATATACTAACAAGTTCCGGACCTTCAAGGTTATTCTCTACAACATCCCCACCACCGTGAATCTAATCCTCCTTAGATTCACCAACGTTTAGTCTAGCCAGCATGCAAGCTGGGCGGTGTGTGCCGTAGCCGAGCGGACCTGGCCGTCACTTCCTTGTATAGTGGCTGTGATTCTTCCCTTCTTCCACTGCGGACGATGAACAGTTCCGTCGCAGACGATGACGACGTCTCCTACCTTGAGTGGTGATACGGGCATATACTATTTCGTCCGCCGGCAGAGGTCTGGGAGATATTCGTTTAGCCACTTGCGCCAGAACGAGTGTGTGAGTTGCTGGACGATGCGCCAGTCCTTCCTTGTGGACTGATAGGCCTCCTCCTGCTGATGTGGTGTCTGTGTAGAGTTGGCAGTACCTAAAAGGAAGTGATTAGGGGTTATCGGGTCGTCTGATGGGTCATCTAGAGCAATATGTGTGAGCGGCCGGGAATTTACTATATTCTCAGCCCTGCACAGCAGACTGTATAACATATCCTTCTTCAGATTCCCTTGGTATAAAACATGTCCGATGGCTCGTTTGACGCTCCTTACTAGTCGTTCCCAGCATCCCCCTTGGTGAGGGTTAAGGGGCAATTGAATAGCCATTCGATATTTTCGGTCGCCATCTCGTCGGCGATCTTATTATGGTCGAGCTTTTGAATTCCCTCTCTCAGTTCTCGTTCGGTGCCCACCAAGTTGGTTCCATTATCAGAGCGGATTCGGTCGGGTTTTCCGCGACGCGTCGTGCCATGAAGTTATGCAGAATTCTCACGCAGGTATCAGTAGTCAGGTCCCTGGCGATCTCTAGGTGGACGGCCCTTATCGTCAGGCATGTGAACAGGCAGATCCATCGTTTCTCTGTTCCTCTGCCTCTTATTATTAGGAAAGGTCCCATGTAGTCGATGCCTACATAAGAGAAGAGGCGCACAAACGGGGAGAGTCTATCACGTGGAAGTTGCCCCATTTGGGGATTCTTTGCGGAAATTCTTTGTATTTGACATATCTTACAATCTCTTGCGGCCCTACGAACTGCCTGACGGCAGTGCGGTATGTAATACTTTCGGCGTAACTCGGCTATGATAGTGTTTTCGTTCTGATGGTTCCATTTCTCGTGATATTGGTTGACAATTAGCTAGGTTACGTAGTTTTTCTTAGGTAACAGGATCGGCCGTCTAGTTCCCTCTTTGACGGCAATGGCATTGTTAAAGCGGCCGTTCATGCGTATCACTCCCTCTTGGTCCAGTATTGGCGAAAGCTTCCACAGTTGACTGCTCTTCACGATGGAGTCACCATGTATCAGGGCTTGACGTTCATCATGGTAGTCCAGGTCCTGAATGTGGTGGAAAATTATTGTCTCAGCCTTATCGATTTCCGCGACCTCCAGAAAGGGTTCCCTAATGGTTTTTCGTCTGCATATACGGTAGTCCCAAGCGACGTCTCGTACCAATCTTGTGAATGAGGAAAACCTTTCCAACAAATTCTTGATTTCAACATTGACGGTATCGGCTGGAACTTCCTCGCTGACAGAAAGAATAAATTTGGGTCGCAGTTCCAGCTCTGTTGTGCTTATGATTGGGTCCCCATATTGTGATTCCCAGGTGTTCTCTTGGAGAAACCTCGGACCCTTAAGCCAGGACGATTCCCTTGTTGTTTTCCTAATTTTGGTCCCGAAATTCTGACCACATGCAGACGCGTGTCGGCTGAACGTCGTGGCCTTGCAAAATGGTATTTCTCAATCGAACTCCTAACAGCGCCGCCTGCAGCTCGAGCCTGGGCACCGTGTAAAGTTTCATCGGGGCGCACTTCGTCTTTCCCATTATAAACGCACTGGTCCATCCGAATTCTGTGGGTATGCGCCAGTAGCCGACCGCTGCATACGCACGCTCGCTCACGTCACAGAATATGTGCAACTCGACTGAGGCGTGGAAGAAATCCACTCCGTAACACCGTGGTACGCTGATTTGGTTGACCTCGGTCAGGCGACTTAGCCATCGATTCCATTGGTCCAGATCATCGTCTCCTATGGGTTGGTCCCACTCCGTTTTCTTTTGCCAAATCGATTGGAGAAGTAGCTTGGCCATCAGCGAGTATTGGGAGAGGAATCCGAACGGATCGAAGATTGACATTGCGACTCGAAGTACTTCTCTCTTCATGGGTGTTTTAGATTCTGCAAATAGTCTTGTATCAATTTTTTGGAATGATAATGAAAACCCAAACTCATCGCTGTTCGTGCGCCATATCAATCCCAATACCTTTTGGTAGTAAGAAGAATCTTTTTTGTCAAGGCTCACTGAATCACACACACCTTCTGCAAACACTTTATTATAGGTGCTGGAGTTGGTGTAGTATGCACATTTATTCAATACCCACTGTACCGAAAGTACTTAAAGGGTACGCACTGTAACACTTTTTTGCATTGTTTACATATTTTAAAGTCCCGATCATAAACCCTAAGTGGCCGAAATATGAACCGATCGCTATGGCTTAGCCCGCACACAGAAAGTGCTAGCGTCGGCATAATTGCAACGAACGGACAGCATATGCATACCCCTCGCGCCTCCACTTGAGAGCGCATGGCAACGTATATAAGTACATTCCTTTATACATAAGTCTGAGTGAGTAGAGTGTGCGTGATGGTACGTGGAGGTCAGAAGAATAAAATAGCCCGCCTAAAGTGGCTGCTATTTGCTCAACCAACACCGCCCGCATGGACGACGGCGCAAAAACTTTACAACGAGCTTGAATTTTTAAAGGAAACCCTCCAAAATAGAGTACCACAAGTCACAAAGTAGGTAGGAAGTTTGTCAATTTAAATGCGCAGTAATGCGATAAGTAAATTTTCAATAGAAGATCATAATAATTTTAATAAAACACTTTATACACATAAAATACAAGTACATGCAAAAGCCACCAAAATGACTTTGGACATAAAAACAGTGGATTCCACTGCCAATGTCATCAATAAGGTAGAATCTAGCAACATCAATCTATATTGGGTACATATACTCTTGATAATCATTGTTGTTATCATGTGCACCACTTTCTTTTACAAAATTTACATGCTGCATAATAAATGCCTGAGAAAAAGGTATATGAGCCAGGGAAATGACCTGGATAAAATATAAGCAGTAAAACAAATAAATAAAAAAAAAAACAGCACAAACAACAGTGATTACACATAAATGTTAACACCTAAAGTCTAAGAAAATGAAATAACAAAAAAAAATATATAAAAATATTTCAATATATTCTTCTAACATAGTATGGCTAAATTAAAGACATGGAATGGAACAAATTGTACGAGGAATTATAAAACATTAAAACTAATTTTGACAGATCACACAAGTCACTAACCCAGAATAGACCTATCCAAAAGAACACGGTTAGGAAGCATGTTGAAATATTAGTAGAGTGCTTTAATGAAGCGCGAATGCTAATACATGATCACAGGGAAAGATTAACTCAAAATCATTGGTCACAGGTATCGAAACTTTTGATACGACTACGATCTAATTTAATATTTGTTAAACAAAAGTTCAGTTTAGAATTATCGGTACCAACCGTTCTAAACACTCCAATAGCAGTTGACACTGCACCTGACCCGGAATCAACATAAACGAACGAATCGGAGTCAGAAGAGCTTCCCGAAGTAAACCTCAAAATAGAAGATGAAGATTTAAATAATCTTACTATTCCGGCGGTATAGGAAAGATTAACTCAAAATCATTGGTCACAGGTATCGAAACTTTTGATACGACTACGATCTAATTTAATATTTGTTAAACAAAAGTTCAGTTTAGAATTATCGGTACCAACCGTTCTAAACACTCCAATAGCAGTTGACACTGCACCTGACCCGGAATCAACAGAAACGAACGAATCGGAGTCAGAAGAGCTTCCCGAAGTAAACCTCAAAATAGAAGATGAAGATTTAAATAATCTTACTATTCCGGCGGTATACACTGATCTGGACAATTCAACAGATTCAGATACTTCAAGTGTAATAGAAAACAAAATAAGTAACTCTATCACAATGGCACAATCAAATATTGACTTTATTAATACAGCATCCAAGCTTATACCAGTTTTTGATGGTAAGGCTGAAAATTTAACAAGTTTCATTGATGCTTTACAAATAATAGAATCAATAAAAGGCGAGCACGAAGAATTAGCTGTTTCCATAATTAAAACAAAGATAAAAGGTGTCGCCAGAAATCTAATCGGTAATGAAACAACAATTACTGAAGTGATTTCCAGACTAAGAGGCAACGTCAAATGCGAAACTGTTGAAGTATTATCAGCGAAGCTGATGAACCTACAGCAGCGCAATAGAACTGCTAACCAATACACACAAGAAATTGAGCAGATGACGAAAGCCTTAGAAGGTGCATATATAACAGATGGTTTATCTTTAGAGCTAGCCAGAAGTTATACCACGCGGCATGCAGTCAAAGCAATGACCAAAAATTGCACAATCGATAAGGTAAAACTAATCATGCAAGCTGGCACCTTTAGTACTATGAACGATGCCGTTTCCAAATTTGTCAATAGTTGCACTGAAGCAACTGGACAGTCAAACACCGTCCTATATTTCAAGAACTATCCACAGCGCGGCTCAAATCGCGGACGTGGAAATTATAGAGGTAATTTTCGTGGTAATCACAATAACTACAACAACAATAACTACAACAACAATAACTATAACAACAATTACCAAAATAACAATGGAGGACGAGGCCAATATAGAGGAAACTATAGAGGTGGTAGTAACTCGAACCGATGCCACAATGGCAATAACCAAAGCAATGTCAGAATTACCCAAAATACTAACCAAAACACATCGGAAAACTCCCAAAGCCCTTTAAATACTCAACAATAAAAGAAGTCAGAGTTCACACTATTAATCTCAGCCAAAATATATTCGTTTCATTTTTCAATGTAGTCACTGGAAAAGAACTTATCTTTTTAATAGACACAGGTGCAGACATTTCCATTTTAAAAGAAACTTCGGATAACTTCCAAAACATCGAAGATGATTACATCATAGACATAAAAGGCATAAGTAACGAAATAACCAAATCCCAAGGTTTAGTTTCTATAGAGATACAGACAACTAAATACATAATTCCACACGATTTTCATATCGTAAATTCACATTTCATTATTCCATGCGATGGAATATTAGGCATCGACTTTATTAAAAAATACAAAATACAGACTATCTAATACCCGTCACTCAGCTAAAGGAAGTGCGAACGCTGTACTCGGGTTGGTGTCCCGACTATCTATTGGGGCTAAAGGGAGTGCGAGGGAGATAGATATATAAACAATTTTGATTGCGTATAACTTTTTAATGAATAATCCGATTTGAAAAATGTCTTCTACATTTCGATAGGTATTAATAAACACTATAAAATTGCGTTTATATATTTTTAAAATCTTAAAAGATGTGGCCTCCAGACGCATTTGAAAATCGTTTATGGCGATTGTGGGCGTTAGGGGGGCGTGGCACCTCGATGAAACAAACTTGCGCTGCGTAGGAAGCCCAAGAATATGTGTGTGAAATCTCAACCTTCTAGCTTTTATAGTTTCCGAAATCTCAGCGTTCATACAGACAGACGGACGGACGGACGGACGGGCAGACGGACAGACGGACAGACGGACAGACGGACATGGCTAGATCGACTCGGCTAGTGATCCTGATCAAGAATATATATACTTTATGGGGTCGGAAACGCTTCCTTCTCCCTGTTACATACTTTTGCACGAATACAATATACCCTTTTACTCTACGATTAACGGGTATAACAACTGTCAATTAGACTTCATATAACAAACCAGGCAAATTGAGGATCGTCTTCAATGCGGCAGCAGAAACGGAAGGGGTGTCCCTGAACTCAGTGCTTATGAATGGACCAGTCGAATGTCAGTCGTTGATTGAGGTCTTAATGAAGTTTAGACAGAAAAGGATCGGTGTGTGCGCCGATATAGCTGAAATGTTTCACCAAGTCATGATACGGGAAGAAGACCGGCCTGCCCAACGAATCCTTTGGAGAAAATCTCTGTCCGACGATATTAAGGTATACGAAATGCAGGTAATGACATTTGGAGCCAGATGTTCGCCAGCCTTAGCTCAGTATGTTAAAAACCGAAATGCACTTGAATACGAGAGGGTCTTCCCAGAAGCTGATGAAGCAGTGAGGATCAGTAGAGAGATAGTTGAAATTCATAGTCGGGGTGGCTTCGAGCTAAAGAGGTTCGTTTCCAATGAAATATGATTGTTTTGTAGTTTGTGTTTGTATTTTTATTTAGTTTTATTTTTGGGTTTATTTGGAGCAGCAATGGTGCCGCTCCCACGATCGAAGAGTCTCTGTTCTTTTACAATATTCTTTAAGTCTAATTAAGGCTAAGTCTCGTAGCTGCGCTGCTCGCAGGCGGCGGCAGAGAGACGGCTATGTACCTATATACTTATGTATAAAGGAATGTACTTATATACGTTGCCATGCGCTCTCAAGTGGAGGCGCGAGGGGTATGCATATGCTGTCCGTTCGTTGCAATTATGCCGACGCTAGCACTTTCTGTGTGCGGGCTAAGCCATAGCGATCGGTTCATATTTCGGCCACTTAGGGTTTATGATCGGGACTTTAAAATATGTAAACACTGCAACAAAGTGTTACAGTGCGTACCCTTTAAGTACTTTCGGTAAATGTGCATACTACATCTCCCTCCTTTTGAAAAATAACGTAATTTAATGAAGTTATTTTTATAATCAAAATTTCTAATTAATACACCTTTTTTTTTTTATGTTACTAGAATCAAAGAAAATGAAATTATTAAAAGAATATGTGTATTTATTTATCTATGAATGTGTGTCTTTGTATGGCCATACTAAGTGCAATTTATGAAATAAAGATTTTTAATCTATCCTTCTGAACTGTTTGTTTCTTTTGTTTATTATTTGTTATTACTATGTTATCTCTATCTTTCCGTTACTATATACGGACCTGTATATTTAGGATCTAACTTATGACCTGTCTCGTTTTTTAATAAAACTTGGTCACCTACTGATATATCTATATCCCTTACTTTATGATCGTATAGTAGTTTATTTCTATTCTTATTTGCTTCTAACATAACTCTAGCTCTTTTATAGGCTACTTCTAATCTATACTTACTCTCCTTAGCATAGTCATCTATATTATATAGTGTTATATTATAATTATCCCGTTAATGAGTAAAACATATATCTTTCTTAGTTGAGCTCGATTTATTGAATGATTAAGTCTAAGCAAAATATAAATGTTCCAGCGCATTAGCGCGGCTAAAAACGACGGCGACGCCGGCAGCGGCGCAGCCAGTGCTTATGTATTTCAAATGCACTCAGAGAGAGAGAGCGTGGTATGCATAGTATGTGTGTGTACTCAGCCCATGGGAATATGCTGACACTAGCGGTTCCCATAAGTTGGGTTCTGAGTAGCATAAGTATTTTGGTTGCACAATTCTGGCATTGGTACAGTAAGTACCTGCTATAATGATACATGCATACTACATCTCCCTCCTTTTAAAAAATAACGTAATTTAATAAAGTTATTTTTTAAAGATTTTTTTTTTTTTTTTTTTAATTGTAATAAAATGAGATTATTTATAGTTATTAAAACTATTTTCTAGAACTTATATATTTGAAAAATTTAAGGATTATAGATATTGTATTGTATCATAAAAGAAATATAGAAAATTGGAAAGCTTTATATCATTCAAAACGAGAATTTGGTTTTAATATGAAATTATAGATATATATATATATTTTTTATTTATATTATTACTGTTATATATATATATTGCCTATTTATTTATGTATATATCTTCTCTTTTTTTTATATTTATGTTATTTATTTTATGAATGTTTTGTTATATATGTTATTTTGTTTATTCTATGTGTGGCCATACAAAAAAAGTTTTATAGAAGTGATTACGAAATAAAAAATTTTAGCCTATCTTTATGAACTTTTTGCTCTTTATTTTTAATATTTGAAATTCTTATATTATCATTATCTCCTATACCAATTACTTTATATGGTCCTGTATATTTGTATTCTAATTTGTGACCTGTTTCATTCTTTAATAAAATTTGATCCCCTATCTTTAGTTCAAAATCTAGGCACTTTTTATCGTAATGAGCTTTTTGTTTTCTTTTATGTGATTCTAATATTAATATGGCTCTTTTAAAAGCTTGTTCTAATCTACACTTTGTTTCTTTTCAATAATCATCTACATTATAAATGGGTACTATTTTATCTGCGCTATTAAAATGTTTTGGTAAACTTGAAGTTCTACCAAACACTAGCTCATATGGACAATAATCATGTGCCATAGAGGGTGTCGTGTTAAAACAATAAACGAAGTATTTTAACCATACATCCCAATCTGCTTTATCAACTGAGATGTATGAGCGGATGAATTTGATATTTGATATTTAAGTTTTTACATAAATCTTCAATTATCGAATTTTTGTATTCTGTTCCCATGTCCGTGGTGAACGTCTTCATTGGACCGTACTTCAGAATAAAATCTTCAAATATAGCTTTTGATACTGTTTTTGCACATTTGTTTTGGATTGGTATTGCTACAAGATACTTAGTTAGATCGCAAATAGCGTTACTATGTATTCGTTTCCTTGTTCAGATTTAGGTAGTGGACCGATTGTATCCACAATTACCCTGTCGAAAGCCGTTTGTGGCGTTTCGGTGATAGTTAATGGGGTCTTTGTATGTTTTGTTGTCTTTGCTTTTTGGCATTTAGGACATTTTCTTATATATTTTGGTCATGTTTTTCCAATAATAATGTCTTTTTATTTTTGATAATGTTCTAGCTATGCCTGTATGACCTCCTTGTATTGGATCATCATGGAATGTAGACAGTAATGCTTCTTTTTCTTTATCATTATTTGATAATTGGGTCACCGGCTTGAGTAGCGCTACTCGTAATGATTGTAATTTTTTATTGCCCATAATTTTAAAAGATTCCATTGAAATGGTTTAAAAGATCTTTTCGCTCGGTGCCACTTTGAGTTGGCTGATATTAAGTATACCGGCTTCTTTTTCAAGCCTTTGAAAAAACTGACCTAAGTCAAGAGTTCCATTAGTTTACAAATCTCCAATATTATATCTTGCAGTGATTTTTTTCCATGTTTGAAAAAACATAAATTATTATTCACATGCAAGGTCACTACTTTACGTACTTCGTCATTGTTAATGACTTCATATACGTTGGGCTTAGAAGCTTTTATTTAGATTGCCTAGGCAATTCTACTTTATCTTTTCCTGCGCAGGAATTTTGTCTACTTTTTTGTCTTGTAGTGACTTGAACCTTTTCAAGCTTTATTTTATATGAATGTATTAATAGTCATTGTATTTGTTCTGATATTTATTACAAATATAATTTATATTTAATTTAAATATGAGTAATATTTGTATGAAATATTATTTATTTATGAACCAAATAACAATACGCTGCGATTCAAAGCGATTTATAATTATTTTAACTATGAAAAATATTAAAATTAAATATTAAATTTATCGGAATTAAATATTTAAATATTTGAAACAAACATGAACTTACATGAACCAAATAACAATATGCTGCGTTTTAAAACGATTTATAATTATTTTGACCATGAAAAATATTCAAATTAAATATTAAAATATTTGAAACAAACATGAACTTACATGAACCAAATATCAATTGCTGCGTTTCAAAACGATTTATAATTATTTTGAACATACAAAATATTTAAATCAAATATTAAATTTAATGGAATTAAATATTTAAACATTTGAAACAAAGATGAACCTGCAGCCTTTTTACTATGCAAAATATTTAAATTAATTATTTTTCACTATTTTTACATATTTGAATGGAATAAAAATAGTTGAATTTACTATAAGTTTAATCAAATAATGATTAACTATGCGCCATATACGATTTTACTATTTTCATGTTAGGATCTGTTTCGCTGGGAAAAATAATTGGAACAATGGTAAAATAGTGACATTTACCATTTTTTTTTTACCAGTGTAGACGATTTATAGCATTTTGCAATTATTATAGACGTTTCACTATTCACGGCACATAACTAGATTATGTAAAAAGAATGTTCCATATAATGGTCTTCCGAATGCCAAAATTCATTCCAATATTTAAAAGATAAACTTATAGAACCAACTTTATTACAATATCCTGATTTCCTTAAAGAATTTTGTATAATAACGGATGCAAGTAAACAAGCATGTGGAGCTGTATTAACTCAAAACCATAACGGACTTCAACTCCCAATAGCATACGCATCACGCTCATTTACAAAAGCCGAAAGCAATAAAAGCACTACCGAACAGGAATTAGCAGCAATTCATTGGGCAATTACATATTTTCGACCATATATTTATGGCAAACATTTTACAGTTAAAACTGATCATAGACCACTAACATACTTATTTTCAATGGTCAATCCTAGTTCAAAACTCACACACATGCGGCTCGAATTAGAAGAATATGATTTCACAGTCGAATATCTAAAGGGAAAAGAAAACTTCGTGGCAGACGCCCTCTCTAGAATTACAATTAAGGATCTTCAAAATATTACAACAAATATATTACAAGTCACTACAAGACAAACAAGAGAGAACGCTATAGTCGGGTTGGTGTCCCGACTATCTAATACCCGTCACTCAGCTAAAGGGAGTGCGAACGCTGTACTCGGGTTGGTGTCCCGACTATCTATTGGGGCTAAAGGGAGTGCGAGGGAGATAGATATATAAACAATTTTGATTGCGTATAACTTTTTAATGAATGGTCCGATTTGAAAAATGTCTTCTACATTTCGATAGGTATTAATAAACACTATAAAATTGCGTTTATATATTTTTAAAATCTTAAAAGATGTGGCCTCCAGACACATTTGAAAATCGTTTATGGCGATTGTGGGCGTTAGGGGGGGCGTGGCACCTCGATGAAACAAACTTGCGCTGCGTAGGAAGCCCAAGAATATGTGTGTGAAATCTCAACCTTCTAGCTTTTATAGTTTCCGAAATCTCAGCGTTCATACAGACAGACGGACAGACGGACAGACGGACATGGCTAGATCGACTCGGCTAGTGATCCTGATCAAGAATATATATATACTTTATGGGGTCGGAAACGCTTCCTTCTCCCTGTTACATACTTTTGCACGAATACAATATACCCTTTTACTCTACGAGTAACGGGTAACAAAATTCCTGCGCAGGAAAAGATAAAGTAGAATTGCCTAGGCAATCTCAAATAAAAGCTTCTAAGCCCAACGTATATGAAGTCATTAACAATGACGAAGTACGTAAAGTAGTGACCTTGCATGTGAATAATAATTTATGTTTTTTCAAACATGGAAAAAAAATCACAGCAAGATATAATATTGGAGATTTGTTAATGGAACTCTTGACTTAGGTCAGTTTTTTCAAAGGCTTGAAAAAGAAGCCGGTATACTTAATATCAGCCAACTCAAAGTGGCACCGAGCGAAAAGATCTTTGAAACCATTTCAATGGAATCTTTTAAAATTATGGGCAATAAAAAATTACAATCATTACGAGTAGCGCTACTCAAGCCGGTGACCCAATTATCAAATAATGATAAAGAAAAAGAAGCATTACTGTCTACATTCCATGATGATCCAATACAAGGAGGTCATACAGGCATAGCTAGAACATTATCAAAAATAAAAAGACATTATTATTGGAAAAACATGACCAAAGATATAACAAAATATATAAGAAAATGTCCTAAATGCCAAAAAGCAAAGACAACAAAACATACAAAGACCTCATTAACTATCACCGAAACACCACAAACGGCTTTCGACAGGGTAATTGTGGATACAATCGGTCCACTACCTAAATCTGAACAAGGAAACGAATACATAGTAACGCTATTTGCGATCTAACTAAGTATCTTGTAGCAATACCAATCCAAAACAAATGTGCAAAAACAGTAGCAAAAGCTATATTTGAAGATTTTATTCTGAAGTACGGTCCAATGAAGACGTTCACCACGGACATGGGAACAGAATACAAAAATTCGATAATTGAAGATTTATGTAAAAACTTAAATATCAAATATCAAATTCATCCGCTCATACATCTCAGTTGATAAAGCAGATTGGGATGTATGGTTAAAATACTTCGTTTATTGTTTTAACACGACACCCTCTATGGCACATGATTATTGTCCATATGAGCTAGTGTTTGGTAGAACTTCAAGTTTACCAAAACATTTTAATAGCGTAGATAAAATAGTACCCATTTATAATGTAGATGATTATTGAAAAGAAACAAAGTGTAGATTAGAACAAGCTTTTAAAAGAGCCATATTAATATTAGAATCACATAAAAGAAAACAAAAAGCTCATTACGATAAAAAGTGCCTAGATTTTGAACTAAAGATAGGGGATCAAATTTTATTAAAGAATGAAACAGGTCACAAATTAGAATACAAATATACAGGACCATATAAAGTAATTGGTATAGGAGATAATGATAATATAAGAATTTCAAATATTAAAAATAAAGAGCAAAAAGT
Source organism: Drosophila lutescens (assembly GCA_037075285.1). Taxonomy (NCBI): domain Eukaryota; kingdom Metazoa; phylum Arthropoda; class Insecta; order Diptera; family Drosophilidae; genus Drosophila; species Drosophila lutescens. The sequence goes on from JBAMCF010001025.1 coordinate 81,707, forward strand.
TCATAAAGATAGGCTAAAATTTTTTATTTCGTAATCACTTCTATAAAACTTTTTTTGTATGGCCACACATAGAATAAACAAAATAACATATATAACAAAACATTCATAAAATAAATAACATAAATATAAAAAAAGAGAAGATATATACATAAATAAATAGGCAATATATATATATAACAGTAATAATATAAATAAAAAATATATATATATATCTATAATTTCATATTAAAACCAAATTCTCGTTTTGAATGATATAAAGCTTTCCAATTTTCTATATTTCTTTTATGATACAATACAATATCTATAATCCTTAAATTTTTCAAATATATAAGTTCTAGAAAATAATTTTAATAACTATAAATAATCTCATTTTATTACAATTAAAAAAAAAAAAAAAAAATCTTTAAAAAATAACTTCATTAAATTACGTTATTTTTTAAAAGGAGGGAGATGTAGTATGCATGTATCATTATAGCAGGTACTTACTGTACCAATGCCAGAATTGTGCAACCAAAATACTTATGCTACTCAGAACCCAACTTATGGGAACCGCTAGTGTCAGCATATTCCCATGGGCTGAGTACACACACATACTATGCATACCACGCTCTCTCTCTCTGAGTGCATTTGAAATACATAAGCACTGGCTGCGCCGCTGCCGGCGTCGCCGTCGTTTTTAGCCGCGCTAATGCGCTGGAACATTTATATTTTGCTTAGACTTAATCATTCAATAAATCGAGCTCAACTAAGAAAGATATATGTTTTACTCATTAACGGGATAATTATAATATAACACTATATAATATAGATGACTATGCTAAGGAGAGTAAGTATAGATTAGAAGTAGCCTATAAAAGAGCTAGAGTTATGTTAGAAGCAAATAAGAATAGAAATAAATTACTATACGATCATAAAGTAAGGGATATAGATATATCAGTAGGTGACCAAGTTTTATTAAAAAACGAGACAGGTCATAAGTTAGATCCTAAATATACAGGTCCGTATATAGTAACGGAAAGATAGAGATAACATAGTAATAACAAATAATAAACAAAAGAAACAAACAGTTCAGAAGGATAGATTAAAAATCTTTATTTCATAAATTGCACTTAGTATGGCCATACAAAGACACACATTCATAGATAAATAAATACACATATTCTTTTAATAATTTCATTTTCTTTGATTCTAGTAACATAAAAAAAAAAGGTGTATTAATTAGAAATTTTGATTATAAAAATAACTTCATTAAATTACGTTATTTTTCAAAAGGAGGGAGATGTAGTATGCACATTTAGCCGAAAGTACTTAAAGGGTACGCACTGTAACACTTTGTTGCAGTGTTTACATATTTTAAAGTCCCGATCATAAACCCTAAGTGGCCGAAATATGAACCGATCGCTATGGCTTAGCCCGCACACAGAAAGTGCTAGCGTCGGCATAATTGCAACGAACGGACAGCATATGCATACCCCTCGCGCCTCCACTTGAGAGCGCATGGCAACGTATATAATTACATTCCTTTATACATAAGTATATAGGTACATAGCCGTCTCTCTGCCGCCGCCTGCGAGCAGCGCAGCTACGAGACTTAGCCTTAATTAGACTTAAAGAATATTGTAAAAGAACAGAGACTCTTCGATCGTTGGAGCGGCACCATTGCTGCTCCAAATAAACCCAAAAATAAAACTAAATAAAAATACAAATACAAACTACAAAACAATCATATTTCATTGGAAACGAACCTCTTTAGCTCGAAGCCACCCCGACTATGAATTTCAACTATCTCTCTACTGATCCTCACTGCTTCATCAGCTTCTGGGAAGACCCTCTCGTATTCAAGTGCATTTCGGTTTTTAACATACTGAGCTAAGGCTGGCGAACATCTGGCTCCAAATGTCATTACCTGCATTTCGTATACCTTAATATCGTCGGACAGAGATTTTCTCCAAAGGATTCGTTGGGCAGGCCGGTCTTCTTCCCGTATCATGACTTGGTGAAACATTTCAGCTATATCGGCGCACACACCGATCCTTTTCTGTCTAAACTTCATTAAGACCTCAATCAACGACTGACATTCGACTGGTCCATTCATAAGCACTGAGTTCAGGGACACCCTTCCGTTTCTGCTGCCGCATTGAAGACGATCCTCAATTTGCCTGGTTTGTTATATGAAGTCTAATCGAAAGTTGTTATACCCGTTAATCGTAGAGTAAAAGGGTATATTGTATTCGTGCAAAAGTATGTAACAGGGAGAAGGAAGCGTTTCCGACCCCATAAAGTATATATATTCTTGATCAGGATCACTAGCCGAGTCGATCTAGCCATGTCCGTCTGTCCGTCTGTCCGTCTGTCCGTCTGCCCGTCCGTCCGTCCGTCCGTCTGTCTGTATGAACGCTGAGATTTCGGAAACTATAAAAGCTAGAAGGTTGAGATTTCACACACATATTCTTGGGCTTCCTACGCAGCGCAAGTTTGTTTCATCGAGGTGCCACGCCCCCCCTAACGCCCACAATCGCCATAAACGATTTTCAAATGCGTCTGAGGCCCATCTTTTAAGATTTTAAAAATATATAAACGCAATTTTATAGTGTTTATTAGTCACCTATCGAAATGTAGAAGACATTTTTCAAATCGGATTATTCATTAAAAAGTTATACGCAATCAAAATTGTTTATATATCTATCTCCCTCGCACTCCCTTTAGCCCCAATAGATAATCGGGACACCAACCCGAGTACAGCGTTCGCACTTCCTTTAGCTGAGTGACGGGTATTAGGATAGTTCGTATTTTGTATTTTTTAATAAAGTCGATGCCTAATATTCCATCGCATGGAATAATGAAATGTGAATTTACGATATGAAAATCGTGTGGAATTATGTATTTAGTTGTCT
>JBAMCF010001027.1:0-14394 GCA_037075285.1 Drosophila lutescens
GTAGTGATTCGGCACAACAAAGTCCAGCACCAGTGGTTGTGGTTATCCGTTTGCAGACATGTACGCAATGCAGATGGACTTATCTTCCAGGTTGACCCAACTAATTAAAAATGGTAAAAAGGACGGTCAAATAAACTAAAGAAAACTAAATCCTACTATGAATTTCGACTCAACAAGCTCAACGAACTCATTTTACAGCAATGTCCCCGCTCTCATCCATATTTTGCGGACACTGTTGAAGACAAATTTGAGCAATCATTCAGTGACATTTATTGTTCATTCGCCGATGAATACGAAACCAAGTTTCCACTCGCAGAGTCAGGGGATCAATCCATAAATAACACCCCTGTATCCACGCCTGTTTCCACAATTCAGCTGCCGAAATTGCCCGTACCCAACTTTTCAGGAAATTTTGCGGATTGGCCATCCTTTTATGACAGCTTTACTCAACTAATACATGAAAATCTATCCGTTTCCAACATTCAAAAATTTCATTTCTTGAAGCAAGCTCTACCGGACGGACGAGATCAGGATATAAACCATATGGCATTAACGGAAACCAACTATTCAGTGGCATGGAGCCTTGTAGTAAAACGATACAACAACCCTCGGCTGCAGTTCATATACAACATGAATGCACTGTACGGAATCGAGCCACTGTCCAAGGAGATCGCGGTAGACCTTAGGAATTTGTTAAACTTGGCCAATGTATGTATCAGTGAATTCCGACGACTACACATTGCCATTGATTTCTGTGATCATTGTTTGGTACATCACCTACTTACAAAGCTGCCTATCAGAACAACACAGGCCTGGGAGCATTCCCTGGGCAACAGCGTGGAAATACCCACCTTCACAAAGCTGTTGGTGTTTCTTAACAATCGATTGGTCAGCATCGACCTAATTGAGAGTAGGAAACCAGCCGTTCCAGTAAGATCTTCATCTATACAATCGACAAACCATCGCCAGACAACCAGACCATCAGGAAACTCCATTGTTAGGGGACACAGCTTCCACAGCACCGTTGAGTCTGGATCCATCAGGTGCCCGCTCTGCCAACAGAATCACGTTCTAAGACGGTGCCCGGACTTCCTTGCCAAGGATTGTTTCGCGCGAAAGGTTATAGTCGACCGTTCAAAGGCATGCATCAATTGCCTTAGATCTTCTCATTCTCTTAGTCAATGCAGCAGCAACCGCAACTGCTCGCAATGTGGTCAACGGCACCACACTTAGTTACATTTTCCGAATGCTCAACAAAGTTCCTCATTGACTCCTGGAGCATCACGACAGCATGCTTCAGACTCTGCTCGTAGCGCAGACGCTACACAGATTGCACCACCGACGCAACTCTTAAGCGCAGTTGCCTCCAATCTAAAATCAACAACACTTCTTGCTACTGCACTGGTTCGGATCGTAAATAACTCCACCGGGCAGTCAGCTTTAGTTCGAGCTCTCATCGATCATGGATCGGAAGGCACCCTCATCACGGAAAACTTCGTTTAATCGCTCCGACTCAAACGGCATCCTGTACGAGCTGAGATCACGGGAATTGGTAATACGTCCCATAATCAGTGTAGGCACAGCACCGACTTCACCATAGTCTCATGTTCATCTCAATTTAATGCCTACGTGTCCTCAGCCTTCATCCTTCGGTAGCTAACAGGTCATTTACCTAAGCAAAATGTTAACATTAAGTCCTGTAAACCTCTCCAAGGGTTATCTTTTGCAGATCCTAATTTCATCAGGTCGGGTCGCATTGACCAACTTATCGGGGTCGACATTATCCCAAAACTAATGCTTCCGGACATACGCAAAGGGACGGTTGCAGAACCAATTGCACAAAACACACAGCTGGGCTGGATAGTTTTTGGACCAGCCGAAGCAGCCCAGACTCCTTCTATATCTATTCGTTGTAATTTGGCAACCTAATCAACATGGTATAGAGGTTTATCGAATTGGATCAGGTTTCCACGACAAGACAACTCACCGCAGAGGAGAAATGGTGTGAAGACCATTTTCAACAAATTCATATCCGTCAGCCGAATGGGAAATATCTAGTCCGTTTACCCCTTAAAACGTTGTTTGATCCCACGCAGGTGCTAGGCCGGTCAAGGCAAATTGCATTAAACCGTTTCCACGCCCTGGAAAGGAAACTTGATCATCGGCCAGAATTTAGTCAACAGTATGCCAGCACTATTCAAGAGTACTTTGATCTAAAGCAGATAAAAGAGGTAGAAAGCACTGAAGAGGAACACACCAGGATCAACGCTCAAAGACAGCTCTCAATCTCCGCGTGCACAGTTCCTCATCATGCTGCGATAAAAGAAGACAGTCTAACTACGAGAAATCTATGTGGATGATGATGCGATGATGTCATCGCAGCTCTGCAATCCGCAGGCATGGAAGCATCCTAACAACAGATCTCTCTAACAGTAGCATTTTTAAGATAGACAATAAAGACTCCATTAAAACGTTAGGGTTGTATTGGCATCCAAGCAATGATGTTTTTGGTTTTAATCTCAAGTTTTCCCTCAATCCTACATTCACTAAACGATCTATACTATACTCAGTAGCACGCTTATTCGATCCGCTGGGATACCTGGCACCAGTAATCATCGCTGCAAAAATCCTGTTAAAGGAAGTTTGGAGTTTTCGTATCGAGCGCAAAGACAATCGTTAGATTGGGACGACCCCTTGCCAGATCAACTTGCCGAGCAGTGGAAACAAATCATCGAAGAGCTTCCCGACATTCAAGAGATACACATCCCTCGCTGGTTAGGCTTCGATCTAAGGCATGTCTCGACTTTGCAACTACACATGTTTTGTGACGGATCATCCAAAGCGTATGCAGCATGCGCTTATCTCCGAGCTAGTTGTAGTTAGCCGCCCGTAGTCGAGTCACATCTGTTAAGCCGCTAACAATTCCGAGAGTGGAATTATCCGGGGCAGTGCTGTGTACACAATTAGCCGAGTGGATTATCAACCAACTTCAAGTATCACATCACACCATATCTGTACACTACTGGTCAGATGCAATGATAGTGCTATATTGGATCAGCGGTGACCCCAAACGTTGGAAGACATTTGTGTCGAATAGAATTGGAACAATTCTGGACGCAAGTTCACCCTCGCAGTGGAGACACGCAAGAAAACCCGTCAGATTGTGCTACGCGTGGCCTCACCCCTTCCCAGCTGAAGAATCACACGCTTTGGTGGAACGGACCACACGGTCCAAACTTTGGAGGACTCTGGGAATCCAACGTTAAAGCTTTTAAAACCCATCTTCATAGAACGTGGTATTCAAATGACGTACGAGCAGCTGTCTACGATTCTTGTCCAGATAGAAGCGTGCTTGAACTCTAGACCATTATGTCCTTTAACGTCCAACTTGATTTACACGCTCTAACCCCGGCACATTTTTGGATCGGTGATTCCATGATGACACTTCCTGAGCCCAGCCTTAAGGATTCTTCACTTAACACAGAGTTTCTGAACGGGCAAAGGATGTTTCGAACCTTTTGGAGAAAATGGAGTGCAGATTGGCTTTCTCATCTAAAAGCGAGCCCCAATTGGCACCACGAAACTGACAACCTTCAGCGTAACGACATGATCATCATCAAGGATGATCGAACTGGTCCTTCTGACTGGAAATTAGGGCGAATCATCGACTTACATCCTGGGGGCGATGGGTAGCTATAATCAAGACCTCAACCGGAATTTACAAGAGGTCGGTATCAAAAATTTGCCGTTTACCCTTGCCAAGATTTACTGAAGAATCTAGCCCGAGCACAAAACCCATGCACCTTTGAATATACCCGCATTCATTCCATAACACACTTTAACCTTTTTTAGAGTTCAGCATGGTCGAAGGCTTTGAATGCTGGGTCCAGTATTGGGGCGGCATGAACGGGTGTTTCTGGCATTTTTGGAGAAGCTGGACAGCTGCAGTGCACAACAGCAGTTTTTTAACAGCGAATGTTAGAATTCTGCTGCCATTCATATTCGCAGCGCAACAACGACAAGAAGAAGACAAAAAAAGGAGAAGCTGGTCGCGTTAAAAACCGATTATTTCTATTCCCTCATTTTGTACATTAATTAACAATAAGTCAAAGATTGAAATTAAATACAATTGAATTTACAACTGGTGAAGTTCTACATCCCTTTTCGTTTTCATTTACAAAGTGTGTAAAAGAACCCCAGAGCAGATTTCTGCTCAACTTTGACGATCGGGTGCGAATCGTCACAACAAGGCCTCTAGCGGGACCGGCCGGGACACAACAAGGGACAGGAGGCTGCGGCTGGCAGGACGAAGGTCTTGCAAGCGTGGTGCCTGTTGACCCTGGTCTGAGAACGGTGACACTTCCCTAAGCCCAACTGCTCAACTCCACGCCCTCGTCTACGAGTGACAGCGAAAGTGTCCTGAGCGGCCAGGGACACCAGTGCGAGGGATCACCGAGCGGCGTCGCAGGAGCATCACGACCAAGAGATACACAATACAGAGTAACATAATCATTGTAAACAAGAGCCGGTAATAAACGCCTCCTTAACCGAATTCTGAAGTGTTGTTACTGTTAACCGGGCGGTCACGTTTATATAAATTTGGTGGGACGAACACACAATCTACAAGTTAAAAAACAGTAAAACCGACTGGCTGTTAAATGTATTTGCTTATAAATTTTGCCGTTGATGATTTTTAGGAATGCTTCGTTATTGCGTACTTCTTGTTGCAAATACTTATTTTAAGGTTGAACAATTACACCAGCTCACAAAAAAAAATCGATGAAATACATGAAAGAAACCTTTGTTTTCCGGTAAGGTACGTCTTTCTGTATGGTACCAATTTTGTTTGAGTGTACTTTCTAGCTCGAGTTGATTTTGGCCATCTTTTAATTGCTTGGCTTAGATGCCTGGCATAAAGTACATAAACTGTCTGCCTAAAGTCGTCGGAACTGGAACTTGCACCTGTTGGACTAAGGTTGCATATGAGGATCTGAAGACTAGAGCGTCAGCCTCTGTTGGATGCAGAATGAGTAACTTTATTGTAAGAGTCAGAATTATTACTGATTTTATTATATAAACTTAACGGTATTTATAGGTACAAAAGTGTTTACGGTAACAAAAATATGTAGAAAGTGAAAGTGAAATTACAGCTATTCTTCACAACTCGCAATGGTTTAAAGTGATATTTGCAGTGATAATCAAACTATTGCTCTATTTTCTCGCAATCGCTGGCAACCTCCTCGTTTTCCCACGAAGAAGTGTAGGACTCTGACAGGACTGGCATGGATATCAAATACTTGTGCTCCGAATCATCAAATGGTCGCCATGGTATCGGCGATAACATGGAAATCTGTGTGGATCCCAGATATTTTAGATGCTCCTCAAATGACTCCAGATGAGTTGGTAGTTCAACTGGTGGATCCGATTTTTCAGGGTCAGGTTTTTTTTTCATCGGGCTTTCTGCCTCTGAACCTGAGGAAAATGACGAGGAACTGGATCCCGAAGAACTCGAAGAGGAAGACCTGGACAATCTGGAAGCCCCGGAGGAACTGGTCGACGTGGACGAGCCGGATGACGAGCTCGAGGTCGAACGAGATGAATGCTTTGACAAGCATGGAGATACACATCGGGATCGTGACACGGAGCGCTCTTTCGGGGGCGCTTTCAAATCAGTCTATAAAAAGAAACGAGGATAAATAAAATTTGTATAATCAAAATTTTATGCCTTTTAAGATTTAACAATTTTAAATTTAACAAGATAGAACGTTATAGTCGGGTGCCCCGACTATCAGATACCCGTTACTCAGGTAAAGGGAGTGCGAGGGAGATGGAGATAGAAACTTTGATCACACATAACTTTTTAACGAATGGTCCGATTAGAAAAATTTCTTCTACATTTCGATAGGTATTGAAAAACACAATAAAACTGCATTTTTACTATTCCGAAATATTTAATACTTATTTTAAGGAAGACCTGGACAATCTGGAAACCAATCTGAAAGCTTGTCAAATTTAATAATTTTGGAGTATTTTTATTTATTTTTTACCCCACGTAATATTAAGTTATAAATCAATTGACCAAAAAAAAAGCGTCGCCATATCTTCGCTTCTGTCAAATGGATTTTTTTTTTACCTTTTTAAAAATTCTATTTAAATGGGTTAATATCGTGATAAAAATGAGATATCGTTCTGAGACCATTAAGAAAATCTCGATACGTTTCACAAAGAATCACTCATATACTTTATAGGGTCGGAAACGTTTCCTTCTCCCTGTTACATACTTTTGGACAAATACAATATACCCTTTTACTCTACGAGTAACGGGTATAATTATTTCGTATTTTCACTACTGTTTACTTGTTGAATATATTGGGTTGGCAAGAAAGTCATGTCGTTTTTTTTCAATATTTTCAAAGATGATTTATTTATATCAGGACATATAATTAATCAATTATGTATTGACCGTTTTGTTCGACCACTAATGACCATCTCTCGGGCAGCTGCATAATTGCGCGCTCGAAGAACTTTTGGTCTTTTCCAGCAAAGAATCGAGACAAGTGGATTTCGAAAGCCTCATCTGAATAAAAAATTTTTACCTTTCAAAGAGTTTTGAAGAGAGCGAAACAAATGGTAATGGTAAAAATGGTAGCACTTCCCAATTAAGCTCCGTTAATTTTTGCCGAGTGACCAAAGATGTGTGGGGCCTAGCGTTGTCATGGTGAAAGACTATACCCTTGCGATTAGCTAGTGCCGGCTCCTTTTCTTTAATTTTTTCCGCCAAATTGGATAGCTGGCGACAGTACACATCTGAATTAATGGTTTCATTCCGTCCCAGCAGCTCAAAGTGCTATACACCCTTCAAATTCCACCAAACAGACATCATAACTTTCCTCTGAAGGATATCGGCCTTTGATGTGGCTTGGTCTGGCTCATCTTTCTTGCTCCATGATCTTTTTCATTGGACATTATTGCAAACAACCCACTTTTCGTCGCCAGTAATGATCCGCTTCAAAAAAGGATCGTTTTTAAGCCGTTGCAGCAAAGAATGGCAGATATTGATACGCTTATTTAGGTGAATATTCCTTTAAGTTAAGTTTCTTCAAATGGATTTCAACCGTTGTATGCGACACGCTGAGCTTCTCTGACATCTCTCGCGTTGAATAACGCCGGTTTTTATCCAGCAAAGCCTGAATTTGACATCAAAAACGTCCGATGGTCGACCAGAACGTGGGGCGTCTTTAACTCCAAAATCTCCAAGCCTGAATATGGTAAACCAGCGCTGACATTGGCGATCACTCATGGCATCTTTACCATACACTTCGCACAATTTTTCGCTAGCTTCGACCGCTTTTTTTCCTTTTCGGAAATAAAAAAGCAAAATATGCCGAAAATGCTCACTTTGAGCCTCCATGTTTAATTTGCTATAGCTTCCACAAATGTTATCGAATAATAAAATTTTCATCGATAGTACCTAAGACAATAAGCTTTAAAACGATACTAAAAAGTGTGACCCTGGTGCTCGATTAGTCGTAAATAAATAAGATTAAAAACGATTACTAAAAAAACGACATGACTTTCTTGCCAACCCAAAAAATATTTTGGACTTGCATTAGTGTTGGCACTTGAATGTGATTTATCTTGCATTTCCGGTTTATTCAACATTGCCATCAGAGTTTTAATGTTCTTCCCCTTGGAATAAATCCTTAGGGTGACTTTGACCTTGGCAACGCATGGGTTAGTCGGCAAGTTCTGGACTTTCCCGTTCGAATGTGGTTTGATGGTAGGATTGACGTAGTTCCCGGGTTTTTGGGCCACGGGCATTCGGAACTGAATCGGAGTTGAAGGTTCCACTTTGAGTTTCTTGGGGATGGGTGGTCCCATGGTTCCAGGTGTCTGTAGTGTCATTGGGTTCCTGGGATCCTTGATTGGTGAAGGGTTAATGGGTGCTTCTGCCTCTTTTTGTTTTTTTTTTCGCCGGTGCCTTAGGTTGTCGAGGTGCCCTTGGCTTTCGGAGCGCTTTCGGTGGTGCCTTGGGTTTGAGCTTGGCAGTGTCCGCCGATCCTTCAGCAGGTGCATCCTTCCCAGCCTCCCCAGTTGACGCCTTTTTAGGGCCCCTCTTTCGCCTAGGAGCTCTTGGCTTGATCACTTTGCCGATTGGCCGAATGGGTAGCTTTTGATCAGGAACTATTGGCTTTTGAGTACCAGGAACTATGGAGCTTTGAACAATCGGAACAAAGGCAATCGTTGGTGTTTCGGTTGCCTCGATATTACTTAGCACTGGATTGGACTCCATTAAATTCTTAGGAACCTTAGGTTTTTTGTTATATGTTCGTTTGACACGTTGCTTGGGTATAGGTTGATCTGCAGGCGGAGGGTTGGAAGTGGGATCTTGATTTGGATCTTGATTTGTAACCGAAGATTTCTTGGCCACCGGCTTGGTTTTCTTTGGCTTTTTGGGGGGACGTTTGGCCTCCCTCTCCCTCTTGGCAGCCTCCCTCAGCAGCTGCGAAATACTGCGCTTCGAGGGGGCCTGGTCCTCTTGACCGGCCTGGGCTTCTTGGGGATGGCACTGGGGTGCACACCCTTGGTTGGCTTGGCCGGCGCTGTAAAAGTCCTGGGATAATTTTTCGAAATCACATTATTAGATATTAATCAATTGGATTAATTGTGGTCTCGAAACCGAACTCATTTGGCAGGGTTCCCAAATCGGCTTTTTTCTTTTCCGGATTTGCTGGCTTTGGCTCTGAATTATCGGAATTGGTCAGCCATTTCTCCAGTTCGGATAGTAATTACGGTTGGGATAGAGTCCAGAAGCGGCAGCATTGCGAGAGGCTGTGGAAAAGGATTCGGAATTAAAATGGGCTTACCAGAGCAATGTGTCATCGGATGAGTTTCCTACATCTGAAAAAGCTGTATCTAGCAATACTGGAGGCACTGGAAGCACTTGGTTCCCCTCTTCCGAAGAACAACTTCATACTTTCTCCACTGGTGGCATCTCCGGTGTATACATCCTCTGCAACGGGGGCTCTGCCACCGCATTTCAACTGTTCTGCATCAAAGTTTGGCTATGGTGCCAGAACAAATCATTCTGGTTCTCATCGAACCCAGTGTCTCTCCAATCAAATTCGTCATCCACTCTCTGCTCCTGCGGTGAATTTGTAAACGCTCAATAATGGATTTTATAGTTGAAATACATTTGAGGTAAATCTTGCCTGCTAGCGGTTTCTCGGTGTCTCGTTGAAGGCATCCATATAGCTCAAGTATTCGGAGAAGAAGTCAATTAGCGCAGAGTCAATGTTTCCTCCAGAATTGTTCACTGCTTGGTTCGCCTGAAAACGAGAGCCGGAATGTTGCATTGAATTTTTCATGTCCGACTTTTGGAATGAAAAATCAAAGCCTACCAAGCTGATGTCAAGAAAGGGTTGCCTTCCAAAGAAATTTATTAACACTAAAAAATTAAATTATTTAATTTATCCAGCTCGTTCAATAAATACTGAGTCCGAAGAAGACAAAAATCAATTATGTAATTGATCATGCAGACAGCAGGTGCAAAACCAATAAGGTCTCGTGTCAACCACTGTCGTCAATTACGTAAGAATATCTAACCCCACCTGCTAAGTTACATAATTGTCGTGAAAGACGCTTAGCATGCAGAAAAGTTCCACGTGTCCATCGGCACGCGCCGAATGCGGAAACGAGAAGATGACACCTATGGTGAACAGGTGGATGCACTAGCGTGGCCTGATCTAAATACCGCTGACACACGGAAATTGGACACTTTGCAGGTGGATGCACCGGGGTTGCACTCTAACTTCACCATGGGGGAGTTCAAGCTGGGTGCATTGATGAGAAGGGATTCTGGATGGAACGGAAATTTTAATAGGAACGCTGGAATTCACATCTTTCCATTCTTAGTCCCGGAAACCCTTTATAAAGAGCCGCATTTGCAATGGGAGGATCAGAAAAAGAATCGGGCTAAAAGTGAACCGTGAACTTAAAAGTGAAAAGTGCTAGGATAAAAGGATAGAAGAGGCAGTGATCAAAAGGAACATTCTTAGTCCTCTTGGAAAAAGGACAAACCCAATCCTGACAATAGTCCTGCCAGAAAGGACTAAAGGATCTATAGCTGGCGCAGATCCAGGAACAAGAAAGAAAAAACAATATATAGTTGGTCCTGGCTAAACATGTGCAATATGGGAGGAAAGTCCTCTAAGGCCGATAACGACTCAGCTAACGTTGTCAACAATGTTAAAGAAGTTGATCACTCAGAACAGATTGATAAACTATACAACGTCCTGATCATTATCGCTGTCCTTTTGCTCCTTAATGTGGCTATGAATGCATATGTAATGCACAAGCGCAATTTAAGGAAGAAATACACAGTGAACAATAGTGATATCGAACGCTCTCTGGGCTTAAATACCAAAATCTAAATTACAAATAATAGACCACAATCAACAAATCGCGGAAGTGTTCTATATTCTCGTTTTTCATTTAATCCGAATCGCGACGAACATCCGAGCATTGCGAAAAGTACAACACAATCATCCGTTTGCAGTATAAGTGTGCCGAGAAGATAAGAGCATGAAACAGTAAACCGCCAACGGCGCCAAAGTATAAACCCATTGACAAGACGAAATCGGAGTGGAGTGAAGACCCGTCTACCAGCTACAGTCGTGTGCCACGAAAAACGCTAGATCAGCGAATTTATTGGGTTGGCAAGAAAGTCATGTCGTTTTCCATATTTTCAAAGATGATTTATTTATATCAGGACTTTTAATTAATCAATTATGTATTGGCCGTTTTGTTCGACCACTAATGACCATCTCTCGGGCAGCTGCATAATTCCGCGCTCGAAGAACTTTTGGTCTTTTCCAGCAAAGAATCGAGATAAGTGGTTTTCGACAGCCTCATCTGAATCAAAGTTTTTACCATTCAAAGAGTTTTGAAGAGAGCGAAACAAATGGTAATGGTAAAAATGGTAGCACTTCCCAATTAAGCTCCGTTAATTTTTGCCGAGTGACCAAAGATGTGTGGGGCCTAGCGTTGTCATGGTGAAAGACTATACCCATGCGATTAGCTAGTGCCGGCTCCTTTTCTTAAATTTTTTCCGCCAAATTGAATAGCTGCCGTCAGTACACATCTGAATTGATGGTTTCATTTCGTCCCAGCAGCTCAATGTGCTATACACCCTTCCAATTCCACCAAACAGACAGCATAACTTTCCTCTGATGGATATCGGCCTTTGATGTGGCTTGGGCTAGCTCATCTTTCTTGCTCCATGATCTTTTTCGTTGGACATTATTGTAAACAACCCACTTTTCGTCGCCAGTAATGATCCGCTTCAAAAAAGGATCGTTTTTAATCCGTTGCAGCGGAGAATGGCAGATATTCATACGCTTAGTTAGATGAATTTGCTTTAAGTTATGCGGAACCCAAACATCGAGCTTGCTTACGTAGCCAAGTTTCTTCAAATTGTTTTCAACCGTTGTATGCGACACACTGAGCTTCTCTGACATCTCCCGCGTTGAATAACGCCGGTTTTCATCCAGCAAAGCCTGAATTTGTTCGTCAAAAACGGCCGATGGTCGACCAGAACGTGGGGCGTCTTTAACTCCAAAATCTCCAAGCCTGAATTTGGCAAACCAGCGCTGACATTGGCGATCACTTATGGCGTCTTTACCATACACTTCGCACAATTTTTCGAGCTTCGACCGCTTTTTTCCCTCTTCGGAAATAAAAAAGCAAAATATTCCGAAAATGCTCACGTTGATCCTCCATGTTTAATTTGCTATAGCTTTCACAAATGTTATCGAATAATTACCAAATTTTCATCGATAGTACCTAAGACAATAAGCTTTAAAGTGTGACCCTGGTGCTCGATTGTCTAATCGACGTAAATAAATTAGATTAAAAACGATTACTAAAAAAAACGACATGACTTTCTTGCCCACCCAATAAATGTTATTATTTTTGTTGTGCAAACTTAATTTTAACCATATGTATAACTTAGTGTAATAAGTGAATTATAACAACATATTGTTACCCCAAAAGGGTGTAGACGTGCACAAATATATATTTAACAATTCTTCAAGATTACAGCCCATACATCAGTAAGGAGAGCACTCTCGCTGGAGATATTAGAGGGTGAGTTTTACGGAACCCAAGTTCCACTCTCTTATATATATATTGTTTCTTATTTATATATATTTGTGCATATAAAGAATACATAATGTTAACTACGAAAGTTTGGTGCTTTAAAAGTACTCGGTTTCATAACTAGTTCGTTACGGTACGGGTTTCATATAGTTGGCGGTTAAGGCACTAGTTCTGTATATCTTTAGGTCTAGAGTACTGGGTTTCATATAAGGTTGCACTGTTTCTGTAATTCGGCGGATTTAGAAGTACTGGCTTTCATATCTAATTCTGTTTCTTTAGGAGTACTGAGTTTGATATTTAGTTCGGTTAATTTAGAAGTACTGTGTTTCATATTTAGTTCGTTTGCTTTAGAAGTACTTGGTTTTACATCAGTTTCAGAAATATTAGAACCTCCGACTTTCACGGCCGGTTCGGAAATGATAAGGATACAAAGCTTAAAAGCTAATCCACCAGTTAAGTTCGGAACCCTCGGTGTTCTTGGTTCGTCGATTTGTTTTGAGAGCCATCGCTTAGGTGGTTCAGAAGTTTTACGATCGTTAAGCTTAGCTGGATCAGAAGATTTACGATCGCTGGGCCTAACATCGGGCACGAATAGTTTTGGACCGCAGAGTTTTAAATCTGTCTCCGAAATCTTCTTATCTAATTCAGTACATTTCGTAATAGAGGTCTTTCCAGAACTACGTTTTGCTGGCGCAGGAATCTTAATATAAGAGGGTTTCAAATCGGGTTCCGCCTTCTTGTCATCAAGGGACATATAGGAAATATAAGATTTTAAATCTGGATCAGTTGCTGATCGATTGCAGGGTTTCAAATCTGGTTCCGGAAGTTGACAATTAAACGAGTTTACATCTGCCTCCGAAACGATAGGATTGCAAGGCTTTAGATCTAGTTTGCCGATGGGCCTTCGATTTAACTGGCTTAGGTGACCTTCGCTTTCAAACAGTTTTGGGACTACAGGGATTCAAACCTTATTCGAAACCTTTTAGTTCGCAAAGTCTAACATCAGTGTATGATTTCACATTGGGTGCAATCGACTTGGGCTCCTCACAGTGATCCAGATTAATTAATTGGGCCTGAGGTTGTTTTGCCGTTGGTCCTGTTAAAACATCTGGTTCCGGAACTTGATA
Organism: Drosophila lutescens; assembly: GCA_037075285.1. NCBI lineage: Eukaryota > Metazoa > Arthropoda > Insecta > Diptera > Drosophilidae > Drosophila > Drosophila lutescens. Next base: position 13,287 of record JBAMCF010001027.1, read on the forward strand.
ACTAAAAGAGTTTACATCTGCCCCAGAAACGATGGGATTACCAGGCTTTAGATCTAGTTTACCAATTGATTTTCGAGACCTTGATCGCTTTCTAGCAGCTTTATGACTACAGGGAGTCATGGCTATTTCGGAAATTTCGGGCCTGTAAAGTTTCATAACAGTACAGGACATTATCAATTCAGGTTTCTTCAGAGACATCCAGATTATTTAATGGTGCCACAGATTGCTTTGTATTTGGGCCTGATGGGACATCTGTTACAGTTTGCCAATTGATTTTCGAGCCCTCGATTTAACTGGTTCAGATGACCTTTGGGACTGCAGTGATTCATACCTGATTCGGATTTCACATCTTGTTCAATTGACTTCGGCTCTTTACAGAGCTCCAGAATATTTAATCGTGTTAACCGTATAACCGGAGACTGGTACTTCGGGTCTACATTCTTCGGTTTACGGATCGATTTCAAGACCTTCGGTTTTTTCGCTTCCTTCATCAATTTTAAAGAAATTCGCTTTAATTGCTTATCTGGTTCAGAACTTTTAGAATTACTTGCATTCATGACTGGTTCAGAATTTGGATAATTACATAGTTTCACAGATATTCCAGAACCGCATGATTTCGATTCTGGTTCAGTATAATGATCACTTGGTTTTATATCTGTTCCAGAAATTGTAGGATCGATTGAATTCGAACTTATTGGTCGAACTTAAGATAAACCGAAATTTACATGAGGAGCTACAGGTTTCGGCACTTTAAAGGCGTTTGTGCCTCCGATTGTTTTGATGTGTGGTTGGTTAGAAAATCCGGCAAGCAAATTTCGCAGTGGAGTGTCCTTCCAAAGATTTTTCCTTCCGGGGCTTGTATGAGATGTTCCTGGAAAAACACTCATAGCTTTATTGACAGTGGCCGTTATGTGGCAATCAAATTTAAGTTTTTGGGTCGAGAAGAACACCTAAATCGTTAATTGAATATATACGGTCGAGTGGTGTATTTTGAAGAGAATAACTAATAAACGTAGGAGTACCCCTATAAAAAGTCATAACGTTTGCATTTAAGGCAGTTCAGATTTAAAGGTTGTACTCACACCATCCCCTGAAAACAATCAATATC
>JBAMCF010001028.1:0-19087 GCA_037075285.1 Drosophila lutescens
GCCAATTAGAGTTACTTTTACTTTAAATGACAAATCAAAAACTTTCAGTGTAGGTTTTTCAGCTCTTCGTTACATTATGTTACGTCGACATGTCGCCGTTCCCACTTGCATATCTGGATCACACCGAGAGAGCAAACGCAAAGCGATTTACGATATTGCGTTTAGTGGGATAAACTGAACAAACCTACGGTATTGGCACCCAATTTCGCGATTGTCTTTACTCTATTATTCTTGGGCCATTACGTAATGCCGGTTACACTGATGGGGAAATTTTAATTCGGCAAATTAAATTTAATGAAGTTTTTTTTTTAGGTTTTACCACATTATGAGATTTAGAAAATTTGAAATTGCCGCCTATCACCAAAAAGTATATTCGATTATATTTTTTTAAACGCTCACCAATTTTTCCAGATGCATCCCCGAAGAAAGCGCTTTTTTCGAAGACGGCTGAAAATGCTGCGAAATGGGAAAAAGATATTTTTTTGAGGGACACAGGGGCTTTCACTTTTTCATTTTCAAATTTCCTTTTTTCAATTTTTTTTCAGGGGGTAAGTGGTCATACGAATTTTTCCCTTTAAACTTTGATTTTTTTCTTTACGAAAGAGGGAACACAATGCCGGAGTTTTGGCAGCACAAAATTACACTTTAAAATAACATAAAAAAATAATTTACTTAGGATTAATAACTAATAAAAAAAACTATTCTATTCTGACATCTTTTTTTTTTTCAATTACTCTTATTACTTCTTTCTTTTCTTCTTTCTTCTTCACGGCAAAGGAAATGTGAGGTTAAATGGCGCTTTTCGCCTGGATTTTCGCCATGGGTTTTCACCTCCTCTTAGGCCACATTTTAATGGGGTTTTTTCACAATATTTTCACCAGCTTTAAACGGAGTCGGGGACTGGGTAAATTTAAACCCTCACGCTAGACATTTGGTAACTTTTTAGCACTTTCCCTCCCGCGATTTTCTCGTGGTTCCGCGCCGATCGTAAGTTTCGTAGTAACTGGTCGCCCTCTCCGAAATAGAACTCCAATGAGAACTTCTGGCTCAGCTGCTTGCAGTTTTAAGTGTTCCCGCCGGTTGAATATCGTAGATTCTTGATCGCCGAGCCTATAAATCACATAAAGTGCTGCTGATCGGACCCGTTGATTTTCTTCCATTTATTTTTAAACTCACCCCCAATAATAGGACTCGGCCGAAATGATTAAATTTGGTTGCCTTTTTCCCTTTGACAATCTTCCAGATAGGTTCGCTCAGCTCAAGTCTTTTGGCACTGTTGAAACACTGACTCTGCCGATTCACTTCTTGATCGGTGGAAGGTTCAAATAGAAAAGAACGCTGATGCCGCTTGCCGCTGGCGGCAAGCCCCTTAACAGCCAAAATGGCAACCGCTCTCAGCAGAAATCAACTGACATTTCGCCCTGTTGACCTATTACGCTTTCTCTTACCCCTAACCCTAGTTCGGCAACCACCCCACAGATGACGCCAGATACGATCCGTTCCCAATTGACTACCAGCGCTACAAAATTCCCCCCACAAGATCTGGAATGGGGTTTGACATCCCAAAACAGATCCAAACAAAGCTGGTAGCTGAACCTGCTTATTGCTTTAAATCCTTGGCATGATAACGGCCCAAGGAACGACCTTGCAAATCCTCCAGTTCATAGCATGAATTTCCTAGCTTTTTCTGGATTCTAGCCTTGAGATATAACGGACCGAGTTTCGCACTATAGCCTCCTGAAAAATTGCTCTGTCTAAAGTTTTTGCGATAAACCTCTTGACCTTCTTGGTACACTACCTCTCGCGACCGCAAGTTATACTGTCGTTCGTTCTTTTCATTTTGTTTTTGCATAACCTCTCGAGCCTTAGAACGTACCAATTCCAACGAATCTTCCTGAGTGAATCTGGCTGCTCTGTCCTCAAGCATTCCGAGAGCCCTCAACAGTTTATAGGTCGAGCCAGATGAAACAAAATGCTGGCCAAAAGCCATGTAATAGGGTGTTACCCCAATTCCCGAATGTATAGATGAACGCAAAGCACAGCAAATACTGCTCAGATATTCGTCCCAATCTTTCTGGTCTTCTCGGATATATGACCGTATTGCGGCTATTACTGACCTGTTCACTCGCTCGGAGGCATTTGCCTGCGGGGCATACACAGCGGTCAAGCTATGGGAAATTTTGTACTGATTCAGCAACTTTTGGAATGGCTCGGACTTAAACTGGGAGCCATTATCCGATACGATCGTTTCAGGAACCCCAAAAGTGTGAAACAATTCTTGCTGCAAGTACTTAACAACCACATCAGCAGTCATTTTCTTTACGGCTTTCAAAAAGACAAACTTTGAGTAGTGGTCTAGAACTATAAATATCCCCACATTTCCGGAGCGCGATCGAGGATATGGGCCGAGGAAATCAATGTAGAGTCGCTGGAAAAATCTTTGTGATTCGGGAGCAATTCCTATTGGTGGCCTTTGTACTCGATTTGGTGCTTTTGTCTTTCTGCAGATGTCACAACTACTTATATATTCTTTAACATCTGTCACCAATCCTGGCCAGAAATAATATCTGCGAATCCGTTCTAAAGTCTTGTGCACTCCTCCATGAGACGCTAGCGGGTCATCATGAGCCTTTTTTAACACATCGGGTACCAATTCGCTTGGAATCCACAACTTCCACGCAAAGGTATCGTGCAACAAATCTCCCGTCGCATGATCTGTTCTGCGATACAAAAGTCCATCATCAACCCTCAAATCTGGAAATTTCTCACTGTTTGCAATAATCTTCTCCTGCAATTCTAAATATTCACCAGACTTAAAAGCTGAATCCTGCAAATCGACCATTAAACCGTGGTTGGCATCTATCGCTGCTATTTCCTCCTCATTCACCCGTGATAAAGCGTCTGGAACCACATTAAGCCTACCACTTCGATGCTCAATTTTAAAGTTGAAACCTTGTAGCTTTAGCGACCAACGCGCTAGACGACTATGTAGATCTGTCTGGGACATAAGCCATTTTAAAGACGCGTGATCCGTGATCACGGTGAATTCATGGCCTTCTATATAGGCCCGAAACCTTTTTATGCAAACAATGGCTGCCAAACATTCTTGTTCTGTCACCGAGTAATTTCTTTGGGCCTTATTCAACTTCTTGGAAACGAATGCTATAGGAAACTCGTCACCTTCGTTTGTTTTCTGAACAAGGACACCACCGACACCAGATTTACATGCATCACACTGAACAAAGAAAGGTCTAGAGAAATCAGGGCTTCGAAGCACGGGCGCTGAGCAAAGCATGTCTTTTAACGCTTCGAAAGATTCTTTGCCTTCAGGAGTCATTACAAACTTTTTCTTTGGCTTTAGAAGATCTGTGAGTGGAGCTGCAACAGAAGCGAAATTGTTTATAAATTTTCGATACCATCCCACCATACCAAGAAAACTCCGAAGTGCTTTTAAAGATTTTGGCAAAGGAAAATCCTTCATAGCCGAAATCTTTTCGGGGTCTGTCCGAATGACACCTTCTCCAACAATATGGCCCAAGTACTTTACGGATTTCATGCAAAATTTGCTTTTGCCAACGTTAAGCGTTAAACCAGCGGCGCGTATTTGATCAGCAACCAAACTTAATACCGTCATATGGCCTTCGAATGTATCAGATACCACCAACAGGTCATCCAAGTACACAAATACTTCATTTCTCAATGATGCTGGAATCACTTTATCCATGAGCCGGGTCATTGTTTGGGACGCATTTGTCAAACCAAAGGGCATTACTTTATACTGGTAGAGTGGCTTTCCAGGAATAGTAAAAGCTGTCTTTTCGCGAGAACTTGGCTCCAAAGGAATCTGCCAATAAGCATCTTTTAAATCTAAGCTGGAAATATATACTGCTTTGGGAAGTCTACCTAGTATACCGTCAATCTGCGGAAGTGGATATGCATCTTTTTTCGTAGCTATGTTGACTTTTCTACTATCGAGACAGAGTCTTACTTTACCAGGCTTCTGTACTAACACCACAGGAGACGACCATGGACTATCCGATTCCTCGATGACTCCGAGTTTAAGCATTCGGTCTATCTCAGCATACAACAATTTCTCAATGGCTGGGGACACCGGGAAATGCCGCTGTTTTACTGGCTTAGCATCTCCTGTGTCTATTGAATGTGAGATTAGCGTTGTTTTTCCTAACCCTGATACAGCAAACGAGGGAAACTTAGCAATTACTTTTTCCAAAACCGAATTCTGCTCGTCCGATAGCTCGTGAGAATCGGACGCGATTTCGCTTATTTGCATTGCAGACGGTAACAGACCAAACCTGGACCAAAAGTCAATCCCTAAATAGAGGTCTTGGCTCAACGACGGTATTATGTTTAGATCCAAATCCTTGACAACACCCTTGTATTGGACTGGAGTACGAAAACGTCCAACGACTTCTTGTCTTTTGCCATCAGCTGTGCAAGCTGCTGTAGCGACTGGTTTGAATGGATGTCTACTTCGAATTATTTGTTTTGCCAAATTCCCTCCTATCACACTGATTGCTGCCCCTGTATCCAAAAGTCCTATGACTACCCTATCTAAAAGTCGAACCTCAGCATAGGGTCGCTTATCATTTCCTTTAAACCGAATTGTATTTACTGTTTTTACCGATTTCCAATATGATCGCATGCGTTTTGTATGCCTTGATATGGATCTGCATGGAACCTTAGAAATATTATTGAGAAGCTGCTGCTTAGCAAGTTGAGGCCAAAAATTCGGATGAATTCTTTCCTCGCCTGACATATCTGTGTTATTTTCTTCAAGTGTTGACGATGACGATTCTACTGGCTCAGCTCGGTGTTCGTGGCTTTGTTTTTCTGAGCACCCAGTTGCTGACGATACTGTGTGCCCTGCTTTACGTTTTTTTGGCAACGAGCACAGTGAGTTTTCAGAATATTTTTAGCCCCACGTTGGGCGCCAGAATAATTATAATAATCATACTAACAACTAATTATTTATAAATGTAACGGACATCATATAAATAAAGAGCCAAGGCTGGGTGTTAGGGACGGGTTAGAGCGCACGCAAAAATATCATTCGGCTTGGCTCGTCGGCTAGTGGGGTGGATCCTTGCTTTAACCCGTCATTGCCTTCTCGATTACTATGCAAACTCAGATTGCGTGCAATGACAAACCAAAACTAAGGCCGGGGAGAGAAAACACTTCTACACTTGGGATATTGTCGGGCACAAGGCCCCCTACACCTGCGATCGGATCTACCGCTTTACCACCTCAGCTGTTAAGGAGGCGGCATCCAGCCCACCCTTCCATTGGCCGTTCCATAACCATCTTCTTTTCCTGCAGAACGGCCCCTCTTGCGGTTATGGCTTCATGGGGGTTTCATGTCCGCCGAGGACAAACACTCAGATTACCACATTATAAACATTTTATTTATCAGCTAACAAATTAAAATCCTAGACAAATCCATATACCTGAACGCACTAACCGAGATTAACATCAAGATAAAACAAATAATATAAATATAATAAATAGGTAAAAATATTATAAGAAAAATAAATGGCGATAATATATCATAGGTAGCATAAATATAATAAATGTAGCAGGTAATTCTTATGACTAGGGATAGGTGCAATAAATAGATTTTAAAAGTATATATATTAAAGACGGCATGCCAATTAGAGTTACATTTACTTTAAATGACAAATACAAAAACTTTCGGTGTGGTTTTTCAACTCTTCGTTACGTTATGTTACGTCGACATGTCACCGTTCCCACTTGCATATTGAATCACACCGAGAGAGCAAACGCAAAGCGATTTACGATATTGCGTTTAGTGGGATTAAACTGAACAAACCTACGGTATTGGCACCCAATTTCGCGATTGTCTTTACTCTATTATTCTTGGGCCATTACGTAATGCCGGTTACACTGATGGGGAAATTTTAATTCGGCAAATTAAATTTAATGAAGTTTTTTTTTTTTAGGTTTTACCACATTATGAGATTTAGAAAATTTGAAATTGCCGCCTATCACCAAAAAGTATATTCGATTATATTTTTTTAAACGCTCACCAATTTTTCCAGATGCATCCCCGAAGAAAGCGCTTTTTTCGAAGACGGCTGAAAATGCTGCGAAATGGGAAAAAGATATTTTTTTTTGAGGGACACAGGGGCTTTCACTTTTTCATTTTCAAATTTCCTTTTTTCAATTTTTTTTCAGGGGGTAAGTGGCCATACGAATTTTCCCTTTAAACTTTGATTTTTTTTCTTTACGAAAGAGGGAACACAATGCCGGAGTTTTGGCAGCACAAAATTACACTTTAAAATAACATAAAAAAATAATTTACTTAGGATTAATAACTAATAAAAAAAACTATTCTATTCTGACATCTTTTTTTTTTCAATTACTCTTATTACTTCTTTCTTTTCTTCTTTCTTCTTCACGGCAAAGGAAATGTGAGGTTATATGGCGCTTTTCGCCTGGATTTTCGCCATGGGTTTTCACCTCCTCTTAGGCCACATTTTAATGGGGTTTTTTCACAATATTTTCACCAGCTTTAAACGGAGTCGGGGACTGGGTAAATTTAAACCCTCACGCTAGACATTTGGTAACTTTTTAGCACTTTCCCTCCCGCGATTTTCTCGTGGTTCCGCGCCGATCGTAAGTTTCGTAGTAACTGGTCGCCCTCTCCGAAATAGAACTCCAATGAGAACTTCTGGCTCAGCTGCTTGCAGTTTTAAGTGTTCCCGCCGGTTGAATATCGTAGATTCTTGATCGCCGAGCCTATAAATCACATAAAGTGCTGCTGATCGGACCCGTTGATTTTCTTCCATTTATTTTTAAACTCACCCCCAATAATAGGACTCGGCCGAAATGATTAAATTTGGTTGCCTTTTTCCCTTTGACAATCTTCCAGATAGGTTCGCTCAGCTCAAGTCTTTTGGCACTGTTGAAACACTGACTCTGCCGATTCACTTCTTGATCGGTGGAAGGTTCAAATAGAAAAGAACGCTGATGCCGCTTGCCGCTGGCGGCAAGCCCCTTAACAGCCAAAATGGCAACCGCTCTCAGCAGAAATCAACTGACATTTCGCCCTGTTGACCTATTACGCTTTCTCTTACCCCTAACCCTAGTTCGGCAACCACCCCACAGATGACGCCAGATACGATCCGTTCCCAATTGACTACCAGCGCTACATCTGATGGCCTTTTGAAGGGTTTCCGTAGTTGCCCTTCGCATGGGCACGATTTCGGTCCACTTTGAGAATCGATCCACCAAGACTAGTAGCATCGAATTCCCGTGTTTTGATCGTGGCAGGGGACCGACGAAATCGGCGCATACCGTAGCCCATGGCTCCTCCGGAATTTGTGTTAGCATTTTTCCGGCTGCCTGGAGTTGGTTAGGCTTGTATTTCATGCAGCTTTCACAGTTCCGCACATATTTTCTTACGTCTCGATGCATACCCGGCCAGTAATATCTTGCAGCCACTCTTGCAATCGTTTTCCGACTGCCCAAGTGTCCGGCCGTTGGCATGTCGTGATTCTCAGCTATGACCCTTTTTCTCGACTCGGTGGGTACGCACAGCTTCCAGGCGACTACGTCCTCGTTGCCAGCCCTGTGTGGAATATGTCGGTACAGCCGGTTGGCTTCCACCAGATAATCGGGGTATTTTTGTTGATTCTGCATAACCTTCCCTTGCATTTCCTTTATCCAGGGGCATTGTGCTCGTTCTTGCAGATCGGTTTCTTTATTTTCCAGTCCTCGGCATGTTTCTGGTAGCGGCTGCCGTGACAGGGCGTCCGCTACTATTTTAAGCTGGCCCTTCCTGTATGCGATTTCAAAATCGTACTGTTGTAGCTCCAGCGCCCATCTCCCGTGGAAATACACCATTTCCATTTCCTCCGTCTGTTTGGAGTACAAACGTTTTGCTGAAATCGGGGCATGCCAGGATTGGGTCAGCAACTAGCCTGGCCTTGACGGCTTCGAACGCTTGCTGGTGATCGTTCGTCCATTCCCATTTTGCTTTCTTCCGGAGGAGTGCGTTCAGGGGCTGCACTATGGTGGCAAAATCTGGTACGAATCGCCTATACCATGATGCCACCCCCAGATACTGGCGCAGCTCCTTGACGTTTGCCAGTGGCTTCAGCTGGGCTATAGCCGACACCTTCTCCGGGTCCGTCCCAATGCCTTGGTCTGTGATTCGATGCCCTAAGTATTGCAACTCCTTCCTGAAGAATTTACATTTATCAGCATTTACTTTCAGGCTTGCTGCCCGCAGTCTTTTGAACACCTCTTTTAGGTTCTGTTCCTTTATGGTCCGTCCGATGACGATAATGTCGTCTTGATACGCAAAAGCGTGCGGCATCATCTCGGGCCCTATGACCTGGTCCAACGCCCTTTGGAATGTCGCCGATGCCGAGTGTAGTCCGAATGGCATGACTCTCCATTGGAATAGACCTTTTCCTGGGACGGTGAAGGCTGTGTACTGCCTGCTGTCCGCCTCCAAGGGTATCAGTGTTGTCTTGGTACCTTCTGCAGACTGCTCCTTGCCCGTTTCGAGTGGCTGCTGGGTGCGCGAACTCTCTTCGTACTGGTCCCGGGTGTTCGTATTCCCGTCGTGCAGCTACCGGGTGCTGAAACTCTCTTCTTGCGGGTACGGGGTGCATCCTGGCCTGTGGAGTGTTGGCCTCCTCGAACTCCCTCCTTCGGTGGTCCAACTCCTCAAAGTCGTCTGCCAGTGCCATCAGAGCGTCCAGGTCCTTGCACTCGTACGGGCGAATGAACATCCGCAGCGCCGGTGTGCTGTTCTCTATGATCCTCTCCAGGACCTCTTCTCGGGTCATATCCGGGGCCGCATCAAGGTCTGCATGTCTACCATGTAGTCTTTAAACGACTCATTGAAGACTTGTTTCCTCTGCCTGACCTGATCGGCTAGCCCCTGGGCAGGAAGAATTCCTTGAAGCTTCGGGAGAAGTCTGCCCTGGTCTCCCAGAATTTGTTGTTAGCGATAAACCACTTGAGGGCTCTTCCCTGCAGGAGTTCCGGCATCGCTCTGGGGATTAGATTGGCGTCGAGCCCGTACGTCACCGCTGACCACTCTACTTGTTCTAGGAACTCCAGGGGTTTATCGTGGCCGTCGTACCTGAAGGTCCACTCTCGTACCTGCTTCGCCACCTTGGCATAATCCGGTACTTCCGTCTTGGCCCTGTCCTTCCTTTGATCGGCGTCCTCCTGCCTTTCACGACTGTTCTCCCTTTGAGTGGAGTTTCGTCGCTCCTGGTTGCCGGCGTCCCTGAGGCTTTGGACGTCCAAGCTGCTCACCAAGCCCTCTGCGCTTGTGATTTTCATCCCTATTGTCTTCTTTCCGTATTCCCTTTCCAACGCTTCGAGGATGGCAACTGTCTCCGGTTCTTTGGTTGTGCGGTCTATGAACTCCGACAGTGCTTTTCTCATGTCCTCCACGAGACCCTCTAGCCCGATTCCCAGGGCGGCTGCGATGGCGGGAAAGTCATCCCTTTTGAGGACATACAGCCACGACTTGCCCATCTTCTATCTGTTTTCTTGATCGGGACAATCACGCTTGGGCGCCAGATGTAACGAACTGTTTTCAACTGTTGGATCGCTACGTAAACGCCGCGACTAGCTCAGAGATATTGTGTGTTCGTCCCACCAAATTTGAATTGCGTGACTGCCCGTGACCCAAGAAAATGCAGTGATATCCGATTGGGACAAATCGGAAAACTTTATTAAGTTTTTCTTTTCGCTGGAATTGGGCTCTTCGTCAGCTGGCTGTTGCGGCTCGCCTGGTCGGCGACGTGCCTTCCTCGGCTCAGGATTCACTCTGTGCGTTTCTCGGCGGCGCTCCTCGACGGCGTCGCTGCTCTCGTCTCTCTTCGTGGTGCTTGTGGACTCCTGCGGCGTCGTTCTCCAACGGCGTCTCTCCAGTTCCGCCCGGCTTGTAGGACTCAAGAAGTCTGCATAACCTTCCTTTCGGGTCCGACCAGAATGATCCTGGGATCACCTGTTTCGTCGTGTTCCCTGGGGTCGGTCTGGCTCTAGCCTGAGAAACAAATGTCCCGACAGGTCAAATCCGAGGATTCAGCCTTATCGTCAGTCCACCGTAACCCCGACGCCTGGCACAAACTCTTGATCCGCGCTTACCCTGCCGGTAGCTCGTCCTTCTCTCGACTCTGCTCCTGTCCTGCACTCGTCTCCACTCCAATCTCTGTGTCCTGCAGATCTCACCGTTGCAGTCTCAGCCTTGGCTTAGCGTCTTGACTCTGGTATCTTGCTCTGGGTGTTGAGCACTCGGTTTCTACGGTACTCTCACGGCCACGCACTCGATTGAATCCTCGCACTTGTGTCTTGATCTTGATCTCTGGTTCGTTGGTTGCACTTGTACTTTCGCTCGCGTATCTTGGTTGTCTGTCTCGAGCTGCGCCTGCGCCGTCCCTTTTATAGGCAGCGGCGGGGTCCCGTTATTCCCCTTTTTGCACACGGCTCGCTAGGGTCCAATGTCCAAGGGTATCCCGTTAGTTCCCTTTGCACACGGCACGCATCGGGTCCAAGGTCCACGAAGTCCCGTTAGTTCACGGCGCATCCTCTTTGTGCCGGTCCGAAGTCCACGGATTCACCGTTCGACCTCATTGCCCTTTGGCGGCGTGGGTCCAAGGTCCAGCTCGGCACCGTTATTTCACGGTCTCTCCGCTTTGGCCGGGTCCAAGGTCCAGTATTTACCGGTGGACCTGGATGCCCTCGGATTCTGACGCATTCTCGCTGCCATCGCTTTTGCTAGGGGCTCTCCTGCCTCGAGATTTGTGGGGAGTTTTACGACTCCTCACATCTCCCCCTTTCTTCGGAAATTTGAAACGAAAACAGTTCGTTACAGATTCCATAAATTTATTTGGGAAAAATATGGTTCAATGCATTGAAATAATGCAAAATACTATAAAAAAATACCCTAACAACAATGACGAAAGCCTAAAAAAACAAATTTTATTAGACTTTATCTTACAAATCGCCCATTAACAATGCCTTTAAAATGTATTTTCCTCAACGTAAACGGTATTAGGCAACTAAGAAAACGTAATGAACTTAACCATTTTTTAAACACGCATCGACCTGATGTCATGCTAATTGCGTAACACCCGGTGCAGGCGCACAGGCAGAGATTCCGCCGCTGGAGCGCAAACGCTGGAGGGCACGGCCCGGCTAGCTCAGTCGGTAGAGCATGAGACTCTTAATCTCAGGGTCGTGGGTTCGGGCCCCACGTTGTGCGCCAGATGTAACGAACTGTTTTGAACTGTTTGATCGCTACGTAAACGCCGCGACTAGCTCAGAGATATTGTGTGTTCGTCCCACCAAATTTGTATTGCGTGACTGCCCGTGACCCAAGAAAATGCAGTGATATCCGATTGGGACAAATCGGAAAACTTTATTAAGTTTTTCTTTTCGCTGGAATTGGGCTCTTCGTCAGCTGGCTGTTGCGGCTCGCCTGGTCGGCGACGTGCCTTCCTCGGCTCAGGATTCACTCTGTGCGTTTTTCGGCGGCGCTCCTCGACGGCGTCGCTGCTCTCGTCTCCCTTCGTGGTGCTTGTGGACTCCTGCGGCGTCGTTCTCCAACGGCGTCTCTCCAGTTCCGCCCGGCTTGTAGGACTCAAGAAGTCTGCACAACCTTCCTTTCGGGTCCGACCAGAATGATCCTGGGATCACCTGTTTCGTCGTGTTCCCTGGGGTCGGTCTGGCTCTAGCCTGAGAAACAAATGTCCCGACAGGTCAAATCCGAGGATTCAGCCTTATCGTCAGTCCATCGTAACCCCGACGCCTGGCACAAACTCTTGATCCGCGCTTACCCTGCCGGTAGCTCGTCCTTCTCTCGACTCTGCTCCTGTCCTGCACTCGTCTCCACTCCAACCTCTGTGTCCTGCAGATCTCACCGTTGCAGTCTCAGCCTTGGCTTAGCGTCTTGACTCTGGTATCTTAATCTGGGTGTTGAGCACTCGATTTCTACGGTACTCTCACGGCCACGCACTCGATTGAATCCTCGCACTTGTGTCTTAATCTTGATCTCTGGTTCGTTAATTGCACTTGTACTTTCGCTCGCGTATCTTGGTTGTCTGTCTCGAGCTGCGCCTGCGCCGTCCCTTTTATAGGCAGCGGCGGGGTCCCGTTATTCCCCTTTTTGCACACGGCTCGCTAGGGTCCAATGTCCAAGGGTGTCCCGTTAGTTCCCTTTGCACACGGCACGCATCGGGTCCAAGGTCCACGAAGTCCCGTTAGTTCACGGCGCATCCTCTTTGTGCCGGTCCGAAGTCCACGGATTCACCGTTCGACCTCATTGCCCTTTGGCGGCGTGGGTCCAAGGTCCAGCTCGGCACCGTTATTTCACAGTCTCTCCGCTTTGGCCGGGTCCAAGGTCCAGTATTTACCGGTGGACCTGGATGCCCTCGGATTCTGACGCATTCTCGCTGCCATCGCTGTTGCTAGGGGCTCTCCTGCCTCGAGATTTGTGGGGAGTTTTACGACTCCTCACACGGTACAAAGCTTGCAGAGCGAATACAGCGTGGTGATAACGGAATTAATCAGTTGGATGAAGCTTGCAAGGTTCACGATATTGCCTATTCACATAACAAGGATCTAAGTAATCGACATAAGGCAGATTCTGAATTAATTAACAAGGCTTGGGAGCGAGTAAAGGCGAAGGATAGTTCTCTTAAGGAGCGAGCAGCAGCATATTTTGTAACTAATATTATGAAAGCAAAGAAACATTTTGGAATGGGTGTTCGGAAGCGAAATAACAAAAAACAGAAGAAGAGGAAGCGTAGGACGATGAAAATAAATAGACTTTCATCTGTTGTAAGAGAAGCTAGTCGGGAATTGAAAAAGCGAAAGCCTCTGAATGTGGTTAATGCAATTAAAATTGCACGTAAAGCAATACATAATTCAATCGGATCTTAGAAAAACGTGAAAGTTCCTCGATTAATTAATGTACCCAAAATGGGGGGTTTTTACCACTGGTACCCATCTTAACTGCATTAAGTGCTATAGGTAGTTTAGCTTCAGGAACTTCTAGTGTTTCAAAATTTATAACAAACGCAAAAATTGCTAAGCAACAGCTAGAACAAAATAAAAGACACAACCGAAAGATGGAAGAAGTTTCCGTGGGTGAAGGTCTATACTTAAAACCCCATAAAAATGGTTACGGTTTATACCTAAAACCATACAACAGTCGTGGTGGGAGAATGAAGAATCAAAAAAAATAAATAGTCAGCTACCCAAAAGAGCATTAACAAATATAGATATAATGGAATTTGCTCAAAGAAATATACCGCATTTTAGGGGAGTGTTTATGAGAGACTCTCTTCCATAAACACCTAAAAATAATGAGAGTGGAGTGATTAACTTGGGTGACTCGAAATCAAGGGGTACACATTGGGTAGCTTACCACAAAAACAAAAACAACATATTCTATTTTGATAGTTTTGGAAATTTACAACCACCAAAAGAAGTTGTGAAATACTTAGGGGATGATATCAATTATAACTATGAACAGGTACAACGTTTTGGAACATACAATTGTGGACACCTGTGCATTAAATTCCTGCTTTCATTCAAATAAAGTAACTGATTTAATGACTTTTAAACAACAAGGGTGGAAAAACAACAAGGGTGGAAGAACAAAAGGGGTGGAAAAACAACAACAACCTGTTGCTATGGAAATCTTCGGTCTGAGAACTGGTATAAATTGAGCTCGGAAATCGTTGAGACTTTACAGTCAGAACTTTAACATTAACTTGTCAAGTCGATCAGCTTGCTTCTCACTTAAACCACCTTCTTCGAGGACAAACTTCAAACCAACAACAGCTACATCATGAATCAACCAATTCCAACAGAAAGTGAGCTGGACGCCATTATGGAGGAGGAAATTCTTCGAGGCGAGGTTTTAAAGGAGTTCAACACGCGAGCATTGAAGCCCTTGCTATCACAAAATAAGATGGGTATAAACGTCAGCTACCCAATTATCAATGCGCAGAGGAAGAAAACTGTTTATGGGGACTCCATTGCCTTGGAACTTGATAAATATATTCTATATCTACCTAAGAGATATAACACTATGAAAGATGGTCATCTGAAGTTGCTCAAGGACAAGGATTATCGAGTTATAAAAAAAAGCAACGATTCCCTGCAACTAGAGTTAAATATAATTGTTTAATCCACTTATCACTTTGTAATATTTATAAAATTTATAACATTTGTACCCAATCATTTATTATACTCAATAAAACATGCACACACACACACACCCACATTAAATTCTTTTATTTGAAGAGGAAATGTAAACAACTACAACAACAGTAAAATGATTCTTTTTCAGCCAAAAATATAAACATATAAATAATATACATTTTATAACTTTCATTAGTATGAAATGTAACCCTGTAAAGTATAGTTCATAAACCGGTAATACATCTTTTGAGCTGACGGTGGTGAAAGTTTTGAGAGTAGTCAAAATGAGTCAATTTATTTTAAGTCAGCTTACTAAAACGAGAAATACATTAAAGAAAAAGTTCAATGATCTAAAACATTTTAAATCACAAAATGCTTACGAGTTGGAAGAAACTTTTAAGCCAATAACAGATCCCTTAAATGAACTAGTTAGTGAAAATAAAAAACGAAAGTTTATGAATACAAACGAAGATAAATCATCGGTTCTAAAGCAAACAAGAAAGTAAGCTAGCTTCGGCAAGCCGAAGCTTATATACCCTTGCAGATCATTCTATTAATTTACAAATCGCAAAAATGTTAAATTTCCTATTATTTCACATTAATTTTTCGATCGTTTCTATGGCAGCTAAATGATATAGTAGTTCGATCTTTTTAAAATTAAAATCGAAATTCGGAAATATTTAAAAATAGTCATATCCAAGAGTAGAAGAAAATGTAATAAAAATCAACAAAGATATAATTTTTTTCCTATTAATTTCCATTTAATTTTTCGACCGTTCCTATGGCAGCTATATGATATAGTGATCCGATTTTTTAAATATTTAATTTGAAACTCAGAAATATATAAAAAATAATATTCCCAAGATTAGAAGGTAATACTTCAAAAAACACCGAAGCTATAATTTTTTTACCGTTTTTTTTCCGATCCTTCCTATGGGAGCTATAGGATATAGTTGTCCGATCCGGTCGGTTCCGACTTACATGCTACCTGCAATAGTAAGAAGACTTTTGGGAAAGTTTTATCCCGATAGCTTAAAAACTGAGAGACTA
Organism: Drosophila lutescens; assembly: GCA_037075285.1. Classification (NCBI taxonomy): domain Eukaryota; kingdom Metazoa; phylum Arthropoda; class Insecta; order Diptera; family Drosophilidae; genus Drosophila; species Drosophila lutescens. The sequence goes on from JBAMCF010001028.1 coordinate 15,271, forward strand.
GTTGTACCGTCAGATCTGGGTCGATCCGAAGCATACACCCTTTCAAAGAATCCTGTTCCGAGATAAGGAGGGGGATATTCGAGACTTTGAGTTGAAAACAGTTACCTTCGGGGTCAACTGTGCGCCCTTCCTCGCTATTCGAGTGCTGCAGCAGCTAGCAGAGGATGTCCAAGGGGCGTTTCCAAAAGCCAGCCACATTCTTCAACAACATATGTACGTCGATGACGTTCTGGCAGGGGCAAATTCCATATCTGAGGCCCATAGTTCAATCCAAGAGCTACAAGCAGCTCTTAGCTCTGCTGGTTTCCCTTTGAGGAAGTGGACTTCGAACCACATGAGCATACTACGAAATATTCCGGCCGAACACCTCCTTCATAGCGAGTTCCTCGATATCGATACCGAAAGCACGGCCAAAACGCTCGGGATTCGATGGAGGGCTAAGTCCGACGAATTCTACTTCGTGCCGCCAGAAATAGTGGTGGAACCCTCCTTTACAAAGCGGGAGGTGTTGTCCCAATTTGGATGTTTCGGGTCGGAAATTGCCATTTGTTGCGTTTGTGGAGTTCTTTGAGATACTCCTCTTTCCACCGCGCACTATACTGCTGATGTTGGGCTTTCAAATGTTGCCATCGATTGATTATCGACTTGGCTTCGCCCTTTATCTCAGGCTCAGCCATGGAAAGCAACGGCACGCCAATCAGGAAATGGCCAGGCGTGAGGGCTAGCAGATCGGAGGGATCTTCAGACATCGGGGATAGGGGTCTGGAGTTGAGGCAAGCTTCGATCTTGGCTAGGAGCGTCGCAAGTTCCTCAAACGTATACTTGCGCGTAGCCGTGGCTTTATAGAAAAGAGTTTTGAAACTTTTCACCCCTGCTTCCCACAGACCCCCCATATGCGGAGCCCCGGGCGGGATGAAGCGCCAGTCAAGTCCCTGATGGCTATGTACATCAGTCACAGACTCTTTGACGGCTTGAAGGAAGTCCCGAGAAAGTAGAGAAGCTGCCACAAACGTCCTGCCATTATCAGAATGAATCCGCCTAGGGCACCCGCGCCTAGCTACGAAACGAGCAAAGGCGGCTAGGAACTTTTCGGCGGTGAGATCGGATGTCGGCTCTAAATGGATAGCCTTCGTGGAAAAACACACAAATACACATACATATCCCTTGGTAATGAGACACGCTCTCCCGGTATAGTTTTTAATCTCGAACGGCTCGGCATAATCAATGCCCGTATATGTAAAAGGCCTCGAGAAGGACACTCTGTCCTGTGGAAGATCGCCCATCAGCTGAGTTTGCAGTCTCTTCTTGTAAATTGTGCAGATCTTACACGGATTCACCACTGCCTTGACCAGATTCTTGAGTTTAGGAATCCAATACTTCGATCGGATCAGGCGTACGATCAACTGACTACCGCCGTGAATAGTAATCTGGTGGGTGAATTGGACGAGATGGCGAGACAGTCTACAGCCGTAGGGCAGAATTATTGGATGCCGTTCATCATACTGGAGGGCTCTAGAAGCTGTAACGCGACCACACGCCCTTAGGAGGCCGAGTTGGTCCGTGAACGGAAACAAGTTTAAAATTGGACTTGCCCCCGGAAGGGGCTTTTTCTCTGCCAAGTGCTTCAGCTCTTGGCCGTATGCTCGACGTTGCGCGATGGAAATCAGCGTTTGTTCTGCCTCTCGGATTTCTTCCCTCGTGGGTCGGGAAGTAGAGGAGATCGCGCCCTTACGGCAGCGACTTAGGAAGCGCCGAACATACGCCAGGACTCGCAGTGCTTTGTCAAGTTTAGAGAAGCGTTCGAGAAATTCGTCAGAAGGGACCTGGCTGAAATGCACCTTCACCGCGCGCTGCTCGAGCTCTGTGTTCGGTTGCACATCGCTTTGGGCTGGCCACAGCTCTTGTGGCCCTTGCAGCCACTCTGGCCCGTGCCACCAAAGTTGACTATCCGCTAACTCGAGTAGGGACACGCCTCGACTAGCTAAATCGGCGGAATTTTGTTCGGTTGTTAGAAAGTATTTTCTGACCCACCTCGACGCGAACGTAGATCGCCGCTCCATAAGCCTTTTGGGACGCATCACAGAATCCATGATACGCCACTTTGATCTCAGGCTGAAAACGGACCCATCTCGGAACGCGGATCTGGTTGAGATCGGAATACTCATGAAGAAACGCCTGCCACCTCTGACTCATTTCGCTGGGAAGCTTATCATCCCAGCTTAAATCTTGTAGCCAAATCTCCTGCATAAACATTTTGGAACGTATTATAAACGGAGCGAGCCATCCGGCTGGATCAAACAACCTCGCGGTTATATCATCTTTGAGACTATTACCACTTAGGTCTAGATACGTGAGCGAGTTGGAAATACTTTGATTGAGCGTTAGCGAATGCGACATCTGGTTGACTCCCTTCGAAGTCAGTCCGCAGTGGGCCAAGGCCAGTTTGCACAGGCCCTTGGACACCTTGGCTATGGGCCCGGCTAGATGAATGGCACCTGGTCCACGAAACATACGATATATTATTAGTCAATTAGCTAACTCTGAGGCAACCTATATACAACGACTGTAGGATGAATGAAAAGCATGATCTTTGTAGCCAATTTGAAAATAGATTTGTTTTTCTAATAGTTTAATTTTGTTTACATAGAGCAGAATGCTTGACGATATGGTGGTAGTCAAGGAGGATGATTTGCCCTCGAGCGAATGGCGGCTCGGCAGAATTGTTTCTGTTTTCCCCGGAGCCGATGGCCGAGTTCGAGTGGCTGAAGTCCGTACGGCGCGCGGCACAATAAAACGCCCCGTGCATAAGGTTATCCTTCTCCCTATGGAGAGCAAGGAACCGGCTACTTCCAGCCATTAATCTATTTCCGTCTGCGAGGTCACATACTAAGCCAATTTTTTGTCTCTTTTCCTCGCAGAACAACTTCAGCATTATGGTGCCGCGTCCCCGCACAGCCCAGGATTTGGATAGCAGACGTAACCGAGGTACTCAATCCTACCGCTGCCGAGTCTGCCGGGGCATCCATCCTCTTCGGAAGTGCAAGAGGTTCCAGAAACTGAGCGCTGAGAAGCGCCTTCGGGCAGTACTGATTAATAAGTACTGCTCGAATTGCCTCGCCCACGAGCACTCAGGAGGGACCAGCCGAAGCACCGAGGGATGTAAAACGTGCGGGGGGACCATCATACGCTGCTCCACATGCACGAGGAGGTGCCATCGACCGCTCGACCACGCCCTGAACGCCCCGTTCGTCATCCCGTCCCAAGGGAACCTGCGCGTGCAGTGGCCCCCACTCCATCTCAGACCGTGGCGGCCTATCTGCGCCAGAGGGTGGTCCACATCCTCCCGACCGCCTGCGTGCTGCTCGACACCGGGAGCACCACGTTTGAGATGGGGGCCCTGATCGACCCGTGCATGGCGGTCAGCAGCATTGACCGGTCGTTGGCGACGGCATACCGGCTGCCCGTCACGCAGGCAGGCGAGGATGAGGTCTGCACGGCGACCATCCGATCCCGCACGGGCGACTTCAGGCTCGAAGTCGTTTTAAGGCTTGATCCCAGCCTTAGGATTCGCACGCCAATACGGGCTCTGAGTGACACCATCCGGGCCAAGTTCGCGGATATCCGGCTCGCGGATGAACAGTTCCATCGCCCATCGACCATTTCCCTCGCGTTGGGGTCAGACTCGTTCCCCAAGCTGATCCAACCGGGGTTCCTAAAGCTGGAAGATGGGCTGCCCGTCGCTCAGAGCACCGTTTTCGGATGGACCGTCTCCGGAGTGTGCCACGAGGAGTAATCCTGACGCTTGCTGCCGCAGGGG